>PVHP010026490.1:0-24615 GCA_004024765.1 Zapus hudsonius | reverse complement strand
TCTCTCTCTCTCTCTCTCTCTCTCTCTCTCTCTCTCTCTCTCTCTCTCTCTCTCTCTCTCTCTCTCTCTCTCTCTCTCTCTCTCTCTCTCTGCCTAGCAGAGACATGCATACTTCCAGCTGGTTATGTCTCTGGGATCTCTCAGGGCCACAATATTTTTGACTTTATATCATTATACATGTCATGTGTTATTGCATCCTAAGAGATGGATTGCTAGCTTTTTTATATAAGATTAGAACATATGCTTAAAGTTGGATATGAATATTTCCTTTGTTGTTCTGGTAAATCTGTTTCACTGAAGTCTAAATAGAAGGACACTTCAGCAGATCCAAGAAATCATATAATCTTCCTTGCCTATGTCACTATATATATGATTTTTGGCAGGGTCTTGCTCTAGCCCAGGCTAGCCTATAATTCACTATGTAGTCTCAGGGTGGACTCAAACTCTCCGCCTACCTCTCCCTCCTGAGTCCTGGGATTAAAGGCCTATTCTTTTTGTTCTTTATGGCAGAAATTCATTTTGTATTCCAGAACTCACTGTGAACTCCTGATCCTCACGTTTCTGCCTCTGCCTCAGTTCTGTGATGACAAGGGTGGATCTCCACACCCTACTCCACTGTATGCTTGTAATCCTGGAGTCTAGTTCGCGAAGACATATAGCTGCCCCCCCATCCCAGTCCCTTCATTACCTTAAATGTCTACACTTTTGTTCTCAAAAATTTTAAACGCTGTTTCTGAAATAGTCTTGACATATTTGTATCCCTTTGTTTTCATGACTGGTTCTGGGTACTTTCTACCTGGCAGTCTCCATGGATAATTTTTTCCTTCTCTGCCAAGGACTTAGTTTTTGTGTTTCTTTCTTTTTTTTTTCCCAAGTCGACTTAGTATTTTTCTTTGATGTCCTTTCAATAATTTAAGAATTTTTGTATATCTACATAATGTTTTCCTTGAATATTCATCTCAACTCTTCTCACCCATGTTGCAAGAATACTCATAAAATATAAATTATAAATAATAGAAACACATGTTCATGAATGAGATTCCCTGGATCAACTCAAATGCAATGTAGCCCTGTATTTGGCTAGTCTGTGTTGGTCTACCCATGAAAAGAAGGTTTGAAAATAATAACTTTATGTTTTCAATATCCATGTTTCCTCTCCCACTTAAAGAATTTGTTGAATCTGAGGATTCTAAAGGGAGATGCCTCACTGCTGGGTCCCTTCTACTAGGACTCTGAGAGCACCCTGTGAGCATACAGACCTGAGTTCCCCTGTGCTCATCTCTCAGTGGGACTCACACCCTGAAAGACAGGATGAAACCCACTTTGATGTGCAGATTATGATTGGCTAATTTTCACATCTGTGTTGCAAGGTACATATGTAGTGAAATCTATGTGAAACTATCTGTTTCAACCTTTGATAGTCGGTATATTATTAACATTAGTATGAAGTGTCAACATTATCCCAATAGGAATTAGATATCTGTGAAGAAAAAATAAATAAATAAATAAATTGTAAATTTCAGAGAGCAAATGCATACAATGTTTGCTTGACTTCATCGATTTTATATACCTCTTTTTATTTGAAACTCTTACATAAAGCCAAGTGTTCTTTATTTAAATCTCTTTCTATGCAATCAATAAATTCATGCTTATGCATGAATGAACAAAAATGTCCTGTAGCAATCATTTGTGAAAAGTCTATCTAAAATATGAAGTGATATTTTTCCCAAAATTTGTTAGTACTCCCCAGTTGACAGGAAACAGAGGATTAAGAGGAAATGTCTTAGAGAGTGGTTCTGTACAATTCTCAGAATAAAAGAGCAACGCCATCATATTTAATGTTTCCAGTGAAACACACTTCATATCAATTTTTTCTTTTAAATAAATATTGTATTTTAATACTGTTTACACAGATAATAGTAAGGCTGTGCACCTGTGTAATTAACGTTAACTCAGTATGCTTGCATATTAAGATTAGTATTTATGTAGATATTTCCACTTTTTTGCTCTCAACTCATCAAAATAAATTTCAAACTTCATGTGATTTACAGGGGTAGGGTTCACATGAGATCTGCACTCAATAATTAATTCATGAATCAGCATTCAAAGGATGAGGATGCTTTTAGAGTACAGAGAGAAACAAGATTCAAAATAGAACAAGATTAAAATTGTGACAGGGAGAATCAGGCAGTGTGTCTGCACCTGTTAGATCTAGCATTTAAGATTATAGGGCTGAAGAGATGGCTTAGCGGTTAAGGCGTTTGCCTGCAATGCAGAAGGACCTGAGTTCGATTCCCTAGTGTCCATGTAAAGCCAGATGCACAAGAGGGCCCATGTGTCTGGAGTTCATTTGCAGTGGCTGGAGGCCCTGGCGAGCCCATTCTCTCTGTCTCTCTGTGTCTGCCTCTTTCTCTCTCTCTCTCAAATAAATAAATAAAATATTTATAAAAAGATTATATATACATGTGTTTTAAGTCTATATGGACTGAAAAATGTATTTCATATTAGGAAACACATTTTTCACTAAGAGTGACTTAATTGTATGTCTTGCTTTCACTGGAAAAAGGAACAAAACAGTCATCAAAATAAATACAGAAATATCACTTCAAATATGAATCTAGGTAATTCCTATTTTACATTAAATGAAAGTATGAAAATATATCCACTTGGCTTTTAATCGTCCTTTACTAAATAATAACTTCTTTCTCCTTAAATGAATATTTGGAAGTCACAAGTCTAAATGGAAGCTTTAAAGTCTCAGATATAAACTGTGTTTTGAAATCATTCAACAACACTGAATAATCCATGGAAATGTATCATATAAACACGTAAATAAAGTATACATACATACAGACATACATATGTTGGTGCACATATAAACTCATACAGGGGCTTGGGAGCTGGCTCAGTAGAGAAGGTATCATACCTGAAGGCAAAATGGGAGGTGGAGGGAGAAGAATCCTCAGAGAATCTCAAGCCAGGTAACTTGGCTTCTGCAGTGCTGAACAAGAGACCCTGCTCTAATTAGATGCAAGGCAAGGAATGACACCAAAGATGCAGGCTGTATCACAGCTACACTCACATCCACACACAAGAACACACACACAGACACACATACACACATACACACACAGGTAACAATGATTATACACTTGAAGTTGTGTACAGTGAGTTGATCTTTGAAATCACACCTTCCTAGGTGTGATTCCTAGGTGAACTTCAATAATTAAATTTAAATTCCAAATGATTGAATAGGCTAGTGGAGGTAGATTCAATCCTCTGAAAATAGCACTTCCATTCCAATAATATAAATTAATTCCCTAAATCTTTTGGGCCCTATCTGCTAAAATATAGCGTCTGTTAATGCCAATGAATTTTTATCTATGACACATTAATGGAAATTCTCTTTTACTTTTCATCAGTTTTATTTGCAACCATAATTTGCACAGGACATGAACTACCTTTATAATCAGAATATGGATAAATGTGTAAATAATTTTGAACCTTCAGCCAGTTTTTGGTTAAAATAATTTTATTAATTCTACTCAGTTTTCACTCTTCCTCTCACAGCTGCTGGTGATTGTCATGACTTGCACTCGCATCCTGTTCTCCCATCTCTCTCCATATTGAAACCCAGTTTCCTGAGTTTCACATTAAGGACTGCAGACCAGCGGCTCCCCAGGGAGCCTACAGACCTGCAGTGCTGGGTGGGGATTCCTGAGTCCTCCAGCCACAGGGACTGAGCAGCTGAGGATCCTTCACCGGTGGGCCTGCAGGCTGCTATTGTTGACTGTGTCAGGTACCCCAATAAATTACCTTTTATTTTCTACAAAAAAATATTATTCAGAGCACTGTTTTTTTTCATCTAAAATTACTTTCACTGATATGAATTTGATGCTGGGCATCTGGGTACTGGGAAACAAATCCAGTCATTGTGAATAGTCTACCAAGAACACTGCATTGTATTTCATGAACCATGCTACCTACACATAAAAGTTTCATTTTTCCTATGTAGATATGTTTTCAGTTATTATCACTAAGAATCTCATAATTGTCTTTCTCATTGCTTGGTTTTATCTCTCTTACATTTCAATCCATCTTACAAATCAACAAGGTCTTTTTGTGTGTATATCACGCAATATAGACCTATTGCAAATGTTAGTGGTCAATTGGCTTTCCTATCTTCTTGTGAGTTTTATGTCAGATGTAAAGAAGCCTGGAGTTTGAAGAGATGGCTCTGCAGTTAAAGACACTTGCTTGCAAAGCCTACCAACCTGGATTCAATTCCTCTACACCTACATAAAATCAGTTGTAAAGTGGTGCATGCATCTCTGATCCTGATGTTCTGTGTCAATTGCAGGTGGAGCCAGGGTGATAAGAAGCCTGCAGGCCAGCAATCCTGATGTTTCTTTGCTGTCGGAAAGTATGTTTTCAGAGGTTAGAGACCCTGTCCCAAATACATGGAGGATAGACAACCCAAAGTTATTTGTCCTCTTACTTCCAAATGTCTGCCATGAACCCCTCACACACAAACTCAGACACAAATAAATAAAAAATAAATAAAATCATGAACTAGAGAAACCTTTATATTCTATATTGTATGCCTAATTCCTAGTCTGGCTCAGTCACTTGGCAGAATGAAGTAATTTACTATATCAATCACTGAAGAACTCTCCAGGACTGAGTATTTTTACCACACAGATATGTTATGAGGTAGACATTCAATATAAGATTGCCAATGAAGTAGGTCGCATTTCTTGCAAAGCCTTTCTGGGAACCTCTGTGAAGATCTGACTAAGGCCCCTACCACTGGATTTTGTGGAGAAGTTACAAATTGTTCCTGTAAGGATAGCACAATAGAGAAGGATGTCTGACAGATAGGAAATATTCACAAATCTGTTTCTCTACCCTGTTTATCAATGTCCTTTGTAGCAAGCTGACATACTTAACACCATTTGAAAGAAAATTCTAAGGACTAAATACTTTGAGCAGATATTTATACCAGAGTGTGCAGTGGTCTCCTCACATTTCTGCCTTTTTCTTGTCAACTGTTTTTTTACTTGAGGTGTGGTGATGAAGATGATCCTATTGTATTTATTTCTTTAAATTCATTTATATCTTCATTAATTACTTTCTCCAACCTCAGATTGTATCTTCCTCTTAAAGGAAAGATATTCACTGTTGCATTTATTTCTAGGAATAGTATTTTGTAGTTGTGCTATTGATGTGAATATTCTCTGTCACATTTATTTCTAGGAATAGTGTTTTCTAGTTGTGCTATTGATTTGAATAGTTCTGTGCTAATGCCACAGTTAAAAAATCTAAATTTTCATTGTTTTGCTTCTAGCCTTAGCATGCTAAACTCAAATGTTTTTAGTGTATCCTTTTGCAGAATGAGTTATTTTCTCAAAGTACACGCATGACATCTTCAACTTCCAAGAAAAAATATTCCCTTACAAATAATTTATGAACAAAAGAAAAAAATAATAATACTTTGCACAGACTGTGGAGATAGCTCAGTGGATAAGGAACTTGCTTACCAAGCATAGATGCCTAAATTCAGATCCCTGCACCTATACATAAACAGACACTGCAGTGCTAACATATGTAATCTCAGCAATGTGAGGGTAATAAGACAGAAGGAGACAGTGGAGTTATTCTAAATCTTGTCATCTAGTTAGCCTGGTAAATGAAAGGGTGAACCTCAAAACAAGTGAATGTGCCTCAAGCCAGGTGAATGGAAAGAGCCATCAACTGAAGTTATTCTCTTACCTCGACTTGCATTCCATGGAAATTCTAATAATTGTGGGCATTTATTGATTGCGATTATCTGTTGATATGAAAGGAAACTTGCATTTTGGAAAGAAAAAACTTTCCTTATTCTTTTTTGAAAATATTTTATTTTTTCATCTTCAAGGGAATATATATATATATATATATATATATATATATATATATATATATATATATATATATATATATAGAGAGAGAGAGAGAGAGAGAGAGAGAGAGAATGCACCAGGACCACCACCTTGTGGTTCTGGCTTATGTGGGACCTGGGGAATTAAACCCAGGTCCTTAGGCACTGGAGGCAAGTTCCTTTAACCGCTGAACTATCTCTCCATCCCAAACTTTCCTTATTCTAAGAAAGACATTTACAATATTTCTTTATATCTTATTCATGTATGAATTAAAATTGCAGGGTATGATATTAGCCTACTGTCTCATGAACATTATGGCCCTAAAATGAGATAAACTGAATACAGATAAAAATCTGAATTTTTAAATAAAATTTCATTTAACCAAACCTGTAGACAATTTCTCCTGAAGAAGTGAAACACATTTTATTTGTTAAGAGATATCAAATTTACTTTTGTATTATATTTAGTCAAATGAATCTTAATTTAAATAGAAATTTAAATGCACATAAGTACACATGGACAAACTATAAGGAAATATGACTGCATGAATTAACAATATTAACTTGCCTCATCCTTTTAAAATATTTTATCTATCTCAGAGAGAAAGAGAAAGAGAGAGAGAGAGAGAGAGAGAGAGAGAGAGAGAGAGAGAGAGAGAGAGAGAGGAGGGGCAGATACAAAGAGAGACTAGGCATTCCAGGGCCTCCAGCCACTGTAAACAAACTCCAGACACATGCATCACCTTGTGCATCTGGCCATATATGGGTACTGGGGAATTGAACTTGGGTCCTTCTGCTTTGCAGTCATATGTCTTAACCACTAAGCCATCTCTCCAGCCCAAATTAAATCATTCTTCTATCTATCTATCTATCTATCTATCTATCTATCTATCTATCTATCTATCTATTTATCTATCTATCATCTATCTGTCTATCTATCTATCTATCTATCTATCTATCTATCTATCTATCTATGTAACCATCCATCCATCAATGTATCAATTTTCCTTAACTTCAAGTTTAAAGCCACTCCTGAAGCACAAAACCTAACATTGGCCTTTTCTTTTTATATTATTTTATATCAAGAACTAAGTTTTTTTTTTAATTTGCAACCGTACTTTCTAAGAAAATTGTTAATGGAAATTGCTTTCTTCAAACTTTATATTCTATTGCAGTGTTGCAATACTTAAACATAAAGGGACTTTGTCCAGTTCAGATCTCAGCATCTCTACACACTAATCCTCGTAAAAAAAATCTAGGTTGAACCTTGGCATATCAACTCCTTATAACGAAAAGCTAAATTTTGTCTTTCAGAGTAATATATCTTGTTACTACTTTATATTTTCCATTTCCCAAACAGAGTTTATTTGCCTTTTGCAGGCAAGACATCATAAATAGAAGTACATATTTATGTAATAATTCTACAACTATTATTAATCATCTAGCATCTCCCAGGGACTCTACCACAGCATCGACGATACATCATTGAGTAAATATTCCTCATACCAAAATAAGGTGTGCATTTTAAAGGATCTTTATTAGTGATAACCTCAACCAGTTGTTTTGTGTAGGTCAAACTAATTTGGTGTTTTCTCAGTGTCCAACATTATTGCTGTTCACTCAGTTTGTGGAGTGTAAAATCTGATGAACGTTAGTTACTTATCCCATTTGCTATCTCAAGCAGGAATGGTTTATTTTGTTTAACAGTTTGAAGGTATGGTCCATCATGGTGGGGAAGGCTTGGAGAGATAAGAGAAGCTCAGGCTAGGGTGTCAGGATCCTGAGGTCCCTGGTGGCATAAGAGCTTTAGTCAGAGAAGAGAAAGACATGAATGTTTGCAATCAGCTCATTTTCTCTTGTGTTCCTCTTCGTCCAGTCTGGACCTCAACAGCCATGCTCAGCCAACTTATTTTATTTTACTCGTTGTTTTGTTTTTGTTTGTTTGTTTTGAGGTAGGTTCTTGCTGTAACCCAAGCTGACCTGGAATTCACTAGGTAGTCTTATGCTGGCTTTAAACTCACAGAGATTCCCCTTCTTCAACTTCCTAAGTGCTGAGATTGAAGGCATCTGCCACCACTCCTGACTTGTTTAATCAGTTTAAGAATCACCTTTCTGGGCTGGAGATATGGCTCAGCGGTTAAGGTACTTGTCTCCTTTGCCTAAGGCCCCGGGTTCAATTCCCCAGTACCCACATATGCCAGACCCACAAGGTGGTGGCCCTGGTGCACTCTCTCTCTCTCTCTCTCTCTCTCTCTCTCTCTCTCTCTCTCTCTCTCTCTCTCTCTCTCTCTCTGTGTGTGTGTTATTCTGTTTGAAAATGAATAAATAAAATATTTTAAAAAAGAATCACCTTTCTTTAACTGATTTTTTGTGGTTATAAAAAAACTACTTTAGGTTAGTAGTTACCCCCACAATGAGCTCTTGATCAGAATGACCCATAGGGTCCCTAAAATAAGATAAAGTTTTGTCACAGCCCTTGAATACCCACCTCAGGCAAAAGATAAGACCCTATTTCTGAAGATTCCACAGATTGATATCACACAACACTGAGAGACCCTCTGAATCCAGAAACGAAATCAGCTCCCAGATGGGCAGCCTGGGTGATGCCGGAAAGTTTCCCACGAGCTGCCAGGGGAACCAGACCAACGATATCCTGACTGAGCAGGAGGCATCTTCAAGTTAAACCAACCGATGGCCTGAGTGCAGAACTCACTACTATATGGCACAGAGAAGCAAGTCAAGAAGTGCCCATCTGTGCAATAGTGGCACCCAACCTAGGTGGGTAATCAACAACTGGTTAATTGGCTATGAGATCCGCTCAGAGGCAGGGAACCCCTAATTGGTACGGGGACCCAAGGCAACCTTGAAGGGGGAACAAGAACAACATCTACCTTGGGATAAAGGAACTCCACCAACAGGACCTGATGTGGCTGGGGACACCCAATCAGGAGATGATCCATATAGTCACACAGCCTCTAAGGATTTGGGAAGATGAGCAAAGCATCTCTTCCCACAGCAAGGCAGAGAACCTGGGGAAGGACAATAGAGAGAGGCACCAAGGGTGCCCAAAATTGTCCAAAACACAAATTTACAGACTTTTACAAACCTAATAACTATGGAAAATTTGAATTCACCAATTATGACTCAGGGAAATTTGTGGAAGAGGGGGTGGAATGAATGAAAGAGTCATAGGGGTTGGAGAGTAACTAATGTATAAAAGGAAATGTCACCATGGATTCAATGGCTTTATCTAATAGCCTATGATACTGAGCATATTGTTGTGTTAATATATATATTTTTAAGCCAATAAAAACGTTTAAAAGTAAAAAAAAACACTTTATAAAATAGTTGAAGAAAATCAAATCAGAACACAGAAATAAACAGTGAGGATATTAAATGGAAAGGTTTAAATAATATTCATGAAAGTGGATGGTTCCTCATAATGAAAAATGTTTTAATAAAGGATAACATAAACACCTCACAGCAGATGTTAAATAGCCAGTTTTGTGGACCCAGTGATACAATCGTATATCGTTCTTCCTCTCTCATGTTGAAAACCATTTTAAACTTGTTTTCACATAATTTAGGCTTTGTCTGTGTACACAAAATGGGTGATCTTATTTTACAATAAAGCCAAATATATCTTTTTCTCACTATGTCTTTCTTCATAGTACACAGAATAATTGTATGGAATTCACCCGGCATGGATGTCTCTGAAGAGAGAAAGGCAGGCGTGAGCCAAGAGTATGAGTTAACCTCTGGAAGGTTAAAACTGTGGCTGGCCTATACCTCAAAGAATTCAACTCACCCTCTAAGCTGGATAGATAAGGAAACAATGTGTTCTTGTCTATGTTGTTAAATTAACAAATTGTATGCTCATCTACCACAACACTGATAGAGATCTAATGTGCGTCTTTTTACATATTTTATTTTATTTAATCTTAAATATATATTTATTGTCCGTACTGTGTGACATTATTCAGTGGGCAAACAATGAGCTGTTATCCCCAATTCCCCAATGCCCCCCTCCCCAATCAGCTGGATATCCTCCTCCGTGTACCATCTGGATCAGTCCTTGTGTCAGGGGGCCCTGGATAGCCTAGTACTCAGCCCGGACCTCCTGGCCCAAGTGTGTTGATACTGAAGGGTGCCTTGTCTCTGGATAGTCTCCCCCACCACGGCTCTTACAATCTTTCCGCCCCCTCTTCCACTCAGTTCCCTGAGTCATGGTGGATGAGTATTAAGGCTGCTTTAAGATTGTGAGTTTAGGGGTCTTTGTGTCGAAGATTGTTATTTTATGTGTGAGAAAACTGTGGCTTAGAGACTTGGTGACCAAAGAGCCTGAAGTTGAGGTGGTAACTGGGCCTCTTCTAGATTCCTGACTTCCTCTCATCCAAGTTCTCTGCTGCATTAGCCCATCAATTCTAACCAAACCCATCCAGGCTACAATTAAACCAGATCTGATCACATGACCTCTGGATTTTCCCTATGTTCCTTGCAAGTAATTGTCCTTCACTCTGAGGATACAACCGTTGTGTGACTTTTTCTCCTGCTTGTCCTGAGGCTGTAAAACCAATGCCTTCCCCATGTTCTTTGTATGACTGTTGTATATTCATAATTCAAGTATCATTATAGATCAACAATCAATCCTCACAATAACCATACTCATTTTTACTGTTGTAAATTTATAATCTAAATTTGTCTTGTGAACTGTAGTCTCTGGCTTTCAAATCCAAGTCTAAAGTAATTGATCTCTATTGGATGTTAGAAGACAATGGTATAAATGCCTCTTTATTTATGCAGTGCTGGGAATTGAACCCAGTGTTATGCACACATTAGGCAAGTGTTGTACCTCTGAACCATATGCCCAGGCCAGTGTATACATACATGCATGGTTTAAAATAATTCTAGTCTGAAAAAAAATTAAGATATATTTTGGCTCCCAATCCAAGATTTGATCTCAAGAACCTTAGCACTTACACTCATTGTGATTAGCATCAAATTTGTGTGCTCAAATGTTGACTGTCATTGTGAGAGGCATTGATATCTAAAACTTAACTTAGTGATAGTATCATGAAATATAATTCCAAAATTATAAATAGAAATACGCTTTTACAAACAAATTCCCTCTTTTGTCTGTACCATACTTAGAAATTGAAGCAGCTGCTTATTTTTCTTTATCTTCAGATGCGAGAATTCAATGTGTTACTGGTGGTTATAAATCTAGATTAATTTACAGAAAGCAGTAAATTAGAAACATTAACTTGAATCAATCCAAAAATACTCACTGGAGTATTAAAATCTCAAAGGCAAGCTGTCAGACCCTACTCTATTTATTTAGACAGATGGGGAACCTATCCCAAGCCCAAAGCATGCCAGGGGAAATTACAGAGGAAAAAGTGGGACTTTTAATCAGAAGGTGGGGTAGATATCTGTAAAGATTATAACAAGATTCATGAAAGGTTATGATACCAGTATATCAGGACAATTACTGAATTATACTATATAAATAAAAATATTGTACTATGTAAATAAAATATGAAAGTAAATGTTTCATCAAACTTAGTAACACAAAACTAACATATGAAATAAATGCAGAAAAGGAACATTCTAATTCTTCTTTGTGAATAAAAGTAAGTTAGCCCATCTCCAAATTATTATTGAAGAACTCAATACACAATTCTGGAATTGTTTCAAGGCAGATTTAGTAAGGATATCCCTTAAATTGACCATATTCTAAGACAATTAGGATTCCTTGCTTCTTTTCTTTGAATGATTAAAATGTAACTTCAAAATGACTATTTGTTTTCTAAAAATGGAGTATAATTTTACCATCAAACTACTTGCCTTCTAAAAGTACTTTATCATGACCTTTGCTTTAGCAGAATCTTATTTAAAAACTTGTAAATTATTAAATATTACCCTAATATTAATATTTTAAAAATTGATTATAAATTCTGCATCTTATATTATTTAGGTTTATTCTTATATAGTTTCCGAATTAATTATTCAGGATATTATGCAGACTTTAAGTCAAGAAAACTAGAACCTTTTTACCTAAATAAAAGTGAACAAAAATGAACTAAAAGTAAACTAAATGAACTAAATCTTTTTAGCTAAATAAATTTGTATCACAATGGAGAAGTTAAGCAAGACTTGTGGTATGGGTGCTCTTTTAAGAAGGACCACCTGCATCTGACTACAGTTCGCTAGTTCCATCATGTGTAACAGGTACATAAAAGGCATGCAGAATATAATTACAAGAAATATGTCATCAGGCCACTTTGTTATTTAGGAAAATAATACAACACACTTTCAGGAACACTGATGCAACATCTAAGAGGAATAAAATAATAAGAGTCTATCATAAAATATGCAGTGATGGAAATACATAGAACATGTATGGATTCTGTTCGTTTATTGGTCATATTATAGCAAAATGTATAAAAGTAAACTACCTTTCATTCAGGTGTTGGACAGTTCTTTTTTAGAATAAAAATAAAAATAAAAAGCCAGAACACAAAGGGATGAAATTAATTATGTTTAACGATAGCAATGTAAGGTACTGGAAAAGACCTTGACGTACCTCACTGTTACTTCTGTGCTGGAATTAGAGATATTCAAAAAAAGTTGTAATGTATTTCTTTTATAAGAAGTAGTGGGTAGAATGTCTCATACATTCTGTGGCTCTGTGAGGAGACTGTGTATCCTTGCCATGTGTGACTCAGAAATGAACCAGCATAGGACTGTCTACAGGAAAGGAGGGCGTTTGTGTCACCGTTCATGTGTGTGTGTGTGTGTGTGTGTGTGTGTGTGTGTGTGTGTGTGTGTGTGTGTGTGTGTGTATGTGTGTTTCATGGGTGTGAGAAAATACATATATAGGCAAAACTGATATATCAGTAATATTCAGTATTTTTAATTGATATCTTTATTGTCTAAAATTAGATACATTGTATGAGCAAATATTGTGTTGGTATCCCCATTTCCCTCCTCCCTGTCCCCAATCCACTGGGTGTCCTCTTCAGTGGGCACACTGGATCAATCCATAGGGTAGGGAGATACGGATAGCACAGAAGGCAGCCAGGGTTCCCCCTCCCTTGTATGTTGTTACTAAGGTGGACAATGTTTCTGGATATTCTCCCCCACCATGACTTTTACAGTCTTTCTGCCCCCTCTTCCACTCTGTTCCCTGAGTCATGGTGGGTGAGTTTCAAGTCTGTGGATGACTGACATCCTGGCAAAAGATGAACCACCCTAGTCCCATCATGTTGGCCCTGAATGAAACCCTTGAGAGAGTGATGGGATATTCCATATTCTTAATGAACATTGGAAGGTGTTGGTTTCACAAGCTTTTTATTTTTCTCTTTTTCTCTCTAGGAACAACACAATGTTGGAAGTATAGAATAATTTTTAGTCTGTGTCTCAGTTTGAGACTGGTCTAAGAAATTTATCATGATGAGGAGATATACATCTTGTTATAACCTAGTGGGTTTCCAGGATTGTGTTTCTTTTATTATTGCTACATTATTCTCGTTGGGATTGTATTGTTATCTTAACACAGCAGTTCCTATCTTACTCTTACTTATTTAATGAGCTATATGAACATTTGCAAAGTTGTGCTTTGTTTTACATACAACATATGTAAACATTCCCTATGCTGAATGATGCCCAATGATCACTCAACTAGAGCAATTTAAATTAGTTCAGGCTCCAGAGAAGTGAAACATTCATTCCCCTAAGCCAATTCTGAGTGCTGATTTTCTGTTCCCATCCTGGAGGTAGCATGTAGAAAGCATTTAGATATCAAATATAGCACATTCTACCAAGAAGAAAGGAATCGGAGGAAGGATGATCTGAATTTTTTCCAGCTTCTATTGTATTCCCCACCCATATGGATTCATTCAACTCACTTCTCCAAGGACAGGTAAACTCAATTACAGGAAGAACTCTAGACCCCTTAAGCATCTTAAATCTCTCTGGCTGCTTCTTAATTTACATTTTTTTTTAAATCTAAAACCAATTGAAGTTGTCACTGTATCATTTTTATACCTCACTAATGGCCAGACCCTCTGGAATTCACTAATGCTGTTACACACCAATCGATAACAATTAGCTAACACCCCTTGAACTCCATCTTTGCCTGGTTCCACAATTAGCAATGTGACACCCTTGATTTAATTGAGAAGTGCAATCCTCTCTGAAGCTTTGCAACCCAAATTGATGCAGACTTTTAAAATTGACATCAAGAACCTCATCCCTGTGGTCCAACAACCAGAAGTTCAGCTTCCATCAGTGGGCAGAAATACTCAGCCAGCTAGACACATAAACATCAGATGTCTTCATTCACATTTTGTTTTTGCAAGCTCTGTTTCATTCAAAAGTTTTAGGAGGGGTTGGAGAGATGGCTCAGAGGTTAAGGCACTTGCCTCCAGTGCCTAAGGCCCTGGGTTCAATAAGCCAGACCCACAAGGTGGTGGTCCTGATGTGCTCTCTCTCTCTCTCTCTCTCTCTCTCTCTCTGTCTGCTTGAAAATAAATAAATAAAATATTAAAAAAGAAAGAATTCTTTAAAAAAAGTTTTAAGAGGCTTCTGATTGCCATGAGGATAAAGGATATATTCTGACATAATCAACTGTTGCATCTAGCTTTTAGTTTCTGCGAGGGAGGCTTCTTCATGGTTGAACACCATGGCATGAGCAGAAAGCTATAACATAAGTGAAGGACAGAAACCAAGAAAGCACAAGGTCCAGTGACACATCCCTTCCTGCAAGGCTCTAACTCCCAAGTGTCAGCAGTTGGGGACTGTTAGGTCAAAACTCAGACAACACCTTGGTCCCCTTCCCAACCAGCCTCAAGAGAAATTTCAACACCAAAGCATGCCTAGCCTAAACAGGAGATAACCCCCCCCCACCTGCTGTGTCTCTGTCTGGCAGAAAAGAAAAAAAACACCCCTTCCCCATTGCAGGCTACCTGGGCCTCTCCCCCAACCTGGCATTCTCTTGAATTCCTGATCTGACCTTGCCATGTGCTTTTTCCCCACATAGGAGATAGCCTGAAGCTCCTGGTCCCTCTCCTTTGATTAAAGCCTTTCCTTACAGAGTGGTCTCTTGTGGTGGTCTTGTTCATGATCATTCTAACAGGGACCAAGAGTATAAAACACAAGAGAGAATGAGGGACATTTCATTCAAAACTCCAAAACACTTACATATAGTTTCTCCACATCTTACCAGTAAAATGTCATTTCTTTTTTACCCCATCCATCATTCTTAACTTCACATGACTGTGTCCCCTTTTGACCAATTTGACTTTGACACAAATATTTGCTCAGCAAGAATCTTTTTTAATTTTATAGAACAACATTTTTGGACTTTATATAAGACTTATTTTTTACAGTGCTTTGCAAGATCTTTCGCATCACTTCCTTAATTATTTCTCTAATTACTCTGATTAGAAAAAAAACCTGACCTAAGAAACTTAAAGAAGGGTTATTTATTTTGTTTTATACATCTATAAGATACTGTCCTTCGTGGCAGGGAAGATATGGTGTCAGAAATACAAGGTGGTCACATCACTCTTATTTTTCCAGTCAGTAAGCAGAGAACTAAATTCAAATTTTACTTTGGATTCAATAAAGGATCCCTACCTGTGTAAGGATGCTGCCTCCCGCCTCAGTAACCTCATCTTCTAGACACCCCCTCACTGCTATGCCCAGGGATTTATCTCCTAGTTGGTTCTAGATTCATTCAGGTTGACAATAGTCATTAAACCTCATAACCCTTTCACTGATGTTTCCATGGGTGTTTTTTTTTTTATTTACTGTCTTTCCCTGTGTATAGCTTTCGTTTTCAGCAGCTATGCATGGCAAGTCTGCTGTTAATCTGCCACACACTCATCTTAGGTATTTAGGAAGAATAGCTACCAAAAAATTATGTCGTGATATGCTATACATTTTCATAAAATTTAATTTGGTCCATTTATTATCAAGACATCAAATCCATGTGCTATGTATTATAACTGATTTTATTCTTTTTGATTCCAGGATCCTAGAATATTGTGTTTGGCTCAACAATGTATTAAGTGAAAGCATATATGAAACATCCTTCCCTGACTACTGATATGTACTTTCAAAATATCATTTGTTGTCTCATTAAGTATCAAAAATATTTTCAAATTCACAGTCTATTCGCACATCTCCTCGAAGACATTTTGGATTTCTAACCTGACTCCAGCTGTCTAAATTGCCTCTGTCTTTTATGTAATATTTCTCAAGGAAATGGCAGATGGTATCAAATCAACGACAGGTGCTCACTATTGTGGGTTTGTTTCACTGCTATTTAAGTTAATACTATCCAATGTTAAAATATTCCATGCTCTAAGGCAAAACCATCAGGTCATTTTATGTAAGAGGGACAAATTCTGTCTTCGACCCAGCTGGCTAACTGTGATAAGTGGCATTACTGAGAACTCATTTACTTTCAGAGTTTGTCTTATCCCAAGTCACAGACGGATGAACCCATCCTTTAAAGTATGTTTCTGGTCTATGCTGTGTCTATATATTGCTTGCAAATAACCTCATAGCCAACAATATATCCTAGAAAGCTTAATTCAATTGTGTACAGATGTAAATATGTGTAGCAATATAATAAAAACAGGTTTAATAGTTGTATTTTTGCGTTCAAACACCAAGGCTTTAAGGATGAAAAACCATTTCACCCCGCCCTCGTTGCTTCCTTTGTTCATTACTTGTTTGAAAATCATTGTTAAGAGCAGTTTTGAATTATTATTTTTTTTCTCATGACTCACTGATGGGTCTGGTCTCAGCACATGTGCAGTGTTTTGGCTACTGATTATCTTTTGTTGTTTTAATAAAAAAAAGAAAAAGGAAAAGGTCCAGGTCCTTCTGGAGTTTTCCCAGGGCCACTTCTGTTCCCCGGAGAGCCTGTTTGAGAGTGCAGCCATGGGGGCTGGGAAGAGGCTCTGGGGAGCTGATCCTGGGTGGCTGGTGGAGGTGTGTCTAGCCGGCTAGCACCCAGGCACAAAGGGCTCTCAGTCATTCCTATGGAAGTGGCTGCTGGGGCTGGCACTGGAGTGCGAGCCCACTCTATATTGACAGCACGCAGCTGCAGCAGCAGTTCCGATGGCTGAGCACCTATGGTGGCATGTTGGTGGGCCCAAGAGCCCGAGGAAGTGTTTTAGCTCTGTATGTGTTCAGCTCTGGAAGCATGGCTTCCTAGGGGAAACACGGTTCCCCATGTATTATAGTGCAGTCACGGGCAAAGACCCGGGAAAAAGCATGCATGGCAAGAAATCCTATGATAAGAAATTCCAATCACCAATCACACTTTATTGTAGCAGTATCATGGGTTAAATAGAAATTAAGGAGGAGGGAGGGAAAGAAACGGACGAACAGGATTGGCAGAAATAAGCAACCTGTGAATACCTGCTTTGCATGTGGACTTGAGCTTGGGCACGCATCAGATGGTGGGGTTAGAATTGCCCCCTTCTAGGCACCGCTGGGGTGTGAACCTGGGTCTATGTGGCATGCTTTTTGGGGGGTTGGGAGTCTCAGTGTTGAGGGTGGAGATAGGGAAATGCCCACCAGGGTTAGCCTCTGGGGTTTCTGACCTCATTCAATACCCTCTTAACCCTTTGTCCTCCATGCCCTCCTTAAGCAATACCAACAATCTTTTTACTTCCTAAAGCTTTTAATATTTTCAGCGTTACCTCTCAAAACCCACCACATATTCCATACGTTTACCAACTGTAATTAAAAGTTATGATAGCATTATGAATTATCCTGTCTTAGGTATGATTAGCTCTGCAATTTGATCATCGTGTTTGCCTGAAGAATGTGATTGTCCTACCCTAGTCAAGTTCCAGAAATTAGCAGTGATTTCCTACTTGAGGAAACTCAACATTCTGGGATCAATGGAAAATAAGAATCTACATATACATAAGGATGTTCTCTGGTGCTCTAGTAAATGCAGAATCTGAGAGGACTCATCTGCTGTTCTGCACTAGGAAGGCAGATGCATACAGATCTCTGGATCCTGGGGAACCAGTATATCCATAGCAAATAGCTGAGAAAGAGCTGTACATTGTACCTGATAAAAACACCTGAAAATTTCCCCTGGATTCCACAAATGCCTGCAGATACACATGAAGGCAAACAGATGATATATATGTGAACACATATGGGCACATGCAAACCACACACTCACATGCAAAAATAAAGCAAGTATCAGACTTTAAAACACACTCAATAGTATATCATAAATACGTTTGCATGTTACGTTTGTAAAGAGACAGGAATTCTATTGAATGTACCATATTGGCCTACAGTCTGCTTATATCAAGTGAATTATTTGAGCACACATTCCATGTCTATTTTTCTCTATTCATAAATCATGTCAACTTTGTAAGCCTTATAAAAATGAACATTTTTATGTGAATTTAGACCAAACCCATGAAGTTCTCTCTGTATCAGAATACCAACTTCCTATAGTCACACAAATGTATGTAGTATATCTTCAGGTGTCTTGTTGTTGTTCTCATGGATGGCAACCAAATTTCCCTCTGGAAATTTCTTGCTGAATGATAGCAAGTGCTGACTTAGACATCTAATAAGTCTGCAAATAAAGTTCAATTCTTTTTTTTTCCAGCCTCACATTCTTTAATACACAGGATTCAAACAAGAAGAAAACAGTCACTACTGCTCTGAAAGTGCAACATTACCAGAGAGCAGGGTTGCCTTCCACAGTCTTTTGAATACAACATACTTACACACATTCCATGGACAGGGTCTGGGGCCAAGGATTCCTGCTCATCTAGCACAATTTGATACACATGAAATATATTCTTTAAACTGATTGACAATTTCTATAGCCACTCACAAAACAGCAAATATGAATAAATACATTCATCCCATATTGTTTATTTGAGATCTACTAACTCTTCCTCATTCAAACATCTCACTTTGCATCCAAGTAATTAAAATATGTAAATATGTGAGTATATAAATTGGTATTCTTGTTTTTTGCTGTGTTTTTCTTTTCTTTTTTTTGATTGTTGATATCTTTATTATCCTCAAGTAGATTCAAATTTTTACTGTACTGTTGCTCCTGCTGCAGAGCGAGCAGATAGATTTCCAAAACATTTTTGGGTGAATTCACACCCAGTGATTAACTAACTTATGCTTGATTTATTCTTTCAAAGAAGAGTTTTACAAATATTAAGAATGCCTCTGAAACAAGGGGTATGCTTTGATCTCTTCTTACTCATTCAGTCTATCTACAGTATAAATTTCCTTCACTAAAATACCTAATTCACAGAGAACTTGTCTATTTGTAAGCTACAGCTTTCTTTGGAGAAAAAAAATGCATAAAAGGCCTACAGATGGCTGGGATATTAGAGGCCAGAAAGTTGTCCTTTAAATTGTGTTTAATAATAGATTTTGAAAAAATGGGTCCCAAGCTATTCAGGAAAATGAAAACATATAATCTATAACTTGAGGATTTTCTATGTGATTTTAAGCATCTAGAAATCATACCTAAGAGAAACATGGCGCATAGAAGGAAGGAAACCGAAACCTACTTGGATGAGCTGGAAAAAAGGAAAGTAAGTTCATTTCGTCTCCTAAGTAATACACTATTTTTTGAAAACAATTCCTACTAATAAATGCTAGCATGTACAGAGACCAGATCAACTAAGAACATTGAGCTGAATATCATTAATATTTCAACTGTTTACCCAGAGAGATTGTCAAAATAGACTTAATATTATAAGTTAAGAAACTAAAAATTATTATGACATTAAATTTTTGTCCATACAGACTCAGAAGATAGATCTTAGAGTAAAATGATTTCTATATTTTATTTATATTTCACTGCTGAAACATCACCCACAACCCCAAAAGGAAAGTTCACTATTTTTAGTTGAAAGCTTAACTAGGCATAGTTTGAACATTAAGAATTTTCCTTATCTCTTTCCACCTGTTTTAACATGTAGTGACGTTTTCATCTGACACTGCATGGACACTGAAGAAAAATAAAAACACTGCACCCTGATGTTCTGAACAATTTTTATTGAATTTCACATATTCACATGGAGAAAGAGGGAAAATTTCCCCAGAACTTCAATGTATGTGTTTATAAAACAGTGGTAATTACTGTAATTCTTCAACTTATTTTCCTATCAGAAGTGATGCCTACAGCTTTGTTCTCATTCAAACTTAGTTTGGTTATTCCAGAGTCTCTTATATTTGTATATAAATTTCGACTTTCTATTCCTCTGGTTTAGTAAGAAGTCCTCTTGGAATGTTAAATAAATTGGATTTCATTGTGTAGTAATTACTTTCATGTTGCTGGAATAAGAAACCAACAAGAAAAGTTTTTGTCAGGCCCACAGAATCTGGGAGAAGCATCCTCAGCATGGTCGAAGAACCTGTCTAACTCTAACAATTCCATAGCAGAGAGAAATAACTTCAGCAAGCAAAAAGCACCAACAGCCAGCCAATAAGAACAACCAGAAGTCAAACTGCTTTCTATACACCCAGGATAGGACTGGGCTAAGGATCTGTCCCCAGTGACTCCTCTTCTGCAGGGGATTCAAATCAATTTGCAAGCTCAGAGTTAAATCAAAAATACCTCAGGATATGGGGCACACATTCACATTTAAGCCAGCATACAGTGAATATGTAGGTCACTTTAGATATTATGGAGATTTAACATTTATGCAAATTAAATTAACCTTATTAAGCAGTTTGTGATACATTTCATTTCTTTCACATCCTATTTAATTGATTTTTGAGTAGATACTCAGTATTGAGGAGGCCAAGTCATATGTTTGCTTTTTAATTTCTAGGAGACTCTTTATCATTTTCCAGAATCTTTATGGCGATTTAAATTCCCAGCAACACACTCTCTTCCAGGCATGAGGTGGCCATTGCATTTATTGCCTTCCAGTGACTATCATTTTCTATACATCAACTTGTTTTTGTAGATGCATTTAAAATATATTAGAGATATAAATGAAATTTTATTCAATAAAAATTTTACAACACATAGAAATGAGTAATACATATATCCCAGCAGGCATAATGTAAGCATTACTTTTGTATTGCATTTGTCTAATATAAGCTTTTTTTTTGTCTTTGTGCCAAAAAAAGTCAATCTAATCTAGGTGGGTTGAAATTCCCTTGGAATTTGAACTTTCATTTTCCTGATTATCAGTAAAATACATGATAATATATGTCTTTTTTGATATATCACTTTAAATTGTTTAGATTATTTGCTTTGATTTTCTTTTACTACTGAATAGTTTGAGTTCCTTATAAGTTCTACAATTAATCATTTTTGCATGATATATGCAAGCTATAAAGCTCTGTAAATCCCTGTGGTCTGGGGAGGTAGCCCAGATGTTAAGGCACTTCTGTGCACAAAGCCTGCCATTCTGGGTTCAGTTCCCCAGCACTCCAGTAAATAAAAGGCACAAAGTGGCTCCTGCATCTGGAATTTGTTTTCAGTAGCAAGAGGCCCAGCTATATCAGCATGTTCATTTTCTGTCTCTGTCTCTCTGTCTCTCTCTCTCTCTCTCTCTCTCTCTCTCTGAAATAAAAAAAAATATTTAAAATTTTATAAATCTCCCCAGGTGTGGTAGAACATGTCTTTAATCCCAGCACTTGGGAGGCAGAGTTAAGAGGATCACCATGAGTTTGAAGTCACCCTGAGACTACAGAGTGGGTTCTGGGTCAGCGTGGGCTAGAGTGAGACCCTACCTTGAAAGAACAAACAAACAAAAAAATTGTAAATGTCCATTGAGCTCTGTATCTAAACTGTATTCATTCTCTTGTATAAAATTTATATGGAGGTTTCACAAAAATAACACAGAATAATGTGTTAAATATTAAATATTTAAAATATTAAAACCATACACTGTTTTATTTTGAATTCTTTTTTTGTTATTATTTCTGTGACTCAGCTTTCCGTTCCTGACTGATCTAAACAACTGCTTCCTCCCTCTTTCATACAATTTTTAGGGACAAATTCAGAGGGTTCATTGTCTTTCTTTGCCTATGATATGACAGAACATCAGAATGAGGCTCTCATGATGGAGGAAATGTGTTTACTTCCAACCAGCTTCGAAATAAAGAGAGAGAGAGGAAATTGTACCTGAAATTTGTACTTAATAAGTCATCCAATTCCACACCCCTAATGATGTAACTTCCTCCCACTACTCCAATCTTAAACACCCTCTTAAGGCACCCCAGATTGCCAGCCACACGTTTATACCATAAACTTTTAGGAGACTTTCAACATCCAATCAGTCACATGATATAGTTGTTAGAAGACAGTACCTCCCATTGGCTCAGGTGTTTGTGATGAAACCTTATTCTTAAACCCCACCTGGTGGAGTTAAGTTAAAGGACATGTGTCACAGGGGGCAGACCTTGAGGTTTATTAATCCAGTCTCTGTATGTTAAAAGCTAAATTATTCTCTCATTTCTGAAATGACAATATGTGACACTTCAGCTTTCTGTTTTTCTATTACTTCTACTTAGAACTATAAGCCAGAAACAAATGCTTTTCTCTCTGATGGTTAGTCCCAGAATCAAGAAGCTAACTGCTGTGCACGATCCAACCCACATTTCCATCCATAGGATATTAATAAGTCCAGGAAACCTATAGTTCCACTTATTTAGGCTAAAATGTGGTTTTGTAAACCTATGAAGCACACTGATTTCTTTTGCTTCTGATAAGTTTCAGTAACTTTTCATTTATGGATAAGCTTTTTATAAAACAAATATAAATTTTACACTACGTATGTTATCAGCTTCAAAGTAAACTTATTGATGTGTAATTCAGCCATTCCTTCTTTTATCATAGTTCTTTCCATACAATAAACATTAGATCAATGAAATGCCAAATGTTGAGCTCAGTGTTTTGGTATTTGCATATTAAAAAATCCTACCATGCTTTTCTTAATACCTGGGGATATTGTTGATTTTTTTCCACTAATAGCCTGAGTAAAAGATTTAATTTTTGAGAAAAATAAGTTCATTTCACTTCATATTTTTAACATTGATTAAAATCTATTTAGCAGTCTTTCATTATTAATTCTCCTCAGGTGGACTTTGACTTTCAGAGGTGATGTCAGTGAAGCCTGTGATATATGGATCCTGATTTATAGATATTTTGGTATCTTTAATCCACATAGCTCCTAATAATATTTCCTTATCATAGGTAGTCCTATAACCAGATCAGTTTTCACTTGGAATTTTGTAGTCTAGACAATGTCATTAGTTGAAGTTAGATAATTACTAACCTCTAATAAAGACTTAAGTATAATTGATTTATTTCTTTGGACAACATTGGAAAAGTCTCTGGCCAAAGGGACATGTGAAATATAAATCTCTTAACACTTTTAATTAATAAATAAAAAAAGAAAAGGTTTGGAAACTGGCTACATTATCTTCTTGTTGATTCCAGTCACCTTGTTATTTCCAGGATATGTACACCCTAATATGAAAACCTGTGATTTAAAACCTCTATAATTGAATTAGCAAAATAGACATCATGTTGAGAGGTCCACATGTCCTATGTATTGAAAATAGTAAATATAATTTTAATACACTAAATTATTAATATTACTTTTGTCTAGCCCAGGCTGACCTGAAATTCACTATGTAGTCTCAAGTTGGACACAAATTTAAGGTAGTATTACCACCTGTTCCTCCTTAGTACTGTGATTAAAGGTGTGTGCCACCATGACCAGCTTAAATATTATTCTTTATGTAAGCATTTAAGCATGTAATATTAAGTAGATTCAATATGCGATACAACTTTAGCTTATTCTACTTTATAGCTGGATTTCAAAGTTTAAGTAACAGATATTGTAATAAAATCTCTGAGAGAGGGGATAAAGCATTGCTAATCTCAAATGGCACTAGATATTTAAATGTCATCTAAGGCTCAGAAGTTAAGGCACTTGCCTCCAGTACCTAAGGCCCCTGGTTCAACTCCCCAATACCCATATTAGCCAGACCTACAAGGAGTCTGGTTCTCTCTCTCTCTCTCTCTCTCTCTCTCTCTCTCTCTCTCTCTCTCTCTCTCTCTCTTTCTCTCTTGTGTTCTCTCTCTCATCTCTCTACTTGAAAATGAATACATAAAATATTAAGAAGGTCATCTAAAAGGAAATCCATTTACATTTTAGAATATAAATTTATGTTATCCCAAGTGTGCATATCAATATATGCACAGATGTAAGTATTGAATTCTTTTTCACTCAAAAATAAAATTTCTTTATTCTGGAAATGGCTATGTCACAATTGCATCTGCCCTGGTATAGTAGCAAAAAAAAAAAAAAAAAAAAACAGAAACCAATTCCATTAACTTAATTACATTAACTAAAATATTACATTGTCTAAATAACTAGAATAAAACAAATAAGAAAATGGATTTCTGTCATGTGGCCCATTAGATCAAGAAGTTAATATTTATTGCTTTGCTCTATTTTTAACAAACAATAATAAATTATATGGAGTAAACCTTGATTTAAATTAGAATGCATCTTATGTTTATGGTTAATTATGGTTTGTTTTGTTGTAATGAGTTCCCTGTGAATATATGTAAACCTACATTTCCCATTATGGTTTAATTACATGCTCATTAAGAAGAAGAAAATTACTAATGGAATCAG
>PVHP010026489.1:0-24606 GCA_004024765.1 Zapus hudsonius | reverse complement strand
TACTTTCTTCATGGTTCTGTCACCAGCAGAGACCCGAAGCACACATAAATAAAATGTCACTCTAGGCGGACCTCCACTGTACTGGAGGCTGCGGTGTCCCAGGTTGTCCTGTCTGTTCAATGAACCTGTTTTCGGCAAAATACTAGATGTCCCCACCATGCCAGTCACTGAGCAATGATGAGAAGTTTGGTTGGTTTCATGACAATTCTTCCCTTCTCAGGTTCAGAAATGATTGCATACATGTTATTGGTTTAGAGATACTAGACCTTAAAATGTTACAAAGGGGTTTTATTTGGTAGAATTAATGTTTTAAAAACAACATATCCCATCTCTATGCCCAAACTAATCGTTTCAGTAGTCAGGGGCAACCTGTGATATAACAGTCTTCCCAGTAGGTAAAAGGACAGCGTTAACAGATGACAGGCCAGGAGCAGCTCTGAGATTTTGAGATCAGAGAGAGAGAGCTACATGGGAACTCTGCTGCAGGCATCACCCACCCCTAGACCTCTTTATCTTAAAAATAAAATTTCCCCCTTTGTGAACATCTTGCTTTTTAAATCCTTTGTATACTAAGCACAAGTTACCAAGTGGTATGAGGCTTATGTTGACTTCCCGTTTGAAAATTTGACACTAATTTCAACATTTAATATTAATATTATTAATATTTAATATTAATATTTTGAAATATCTTCTGGTCACACACAAAAGGTTAAATTGGTAAGACAAATTTTAATGAAACAATTAGACAATTCACAAAGGTCCCTGTCAAATTTTTTTCCTGGAGAAAAAGGGCACTGCATTGATAGATTTCTTAGCTCTAAAGATAAATTTGGTGTGACAGACATGAAATTGGATTAGCCAAGAAGGCCCCGGGGTTACAATGAGAAATCCTGAGGTTCTTGAGTTCTCTGAAATAAAGCATCTATAAAAATATAAGGGTCTACTTATTATCCACACACACAAAATTGCCTGGAAATAAGTTGTGATTATTTATGACTATCCATTGCTAGAGGAAATGGTTTCTGCTGGGCTGATGGGTTGCTTTTATCTCCCTCTTTTCTTTCTCCAAATATTCTTTTGAAATATAAAATGAGCTGAGACTCTAGTAGGCGTGGGCCATCCATCAGTCTGTGGAGTTGGGCACCACAGGCTTTACTGGGCAAGACATGAAAAGAGCACATTAGCCATACTCCCCCACCATGAGTGGTGGGCAGTATAGCTCTTCCCTGTGAGGAGAGGATTGACTGGCTATCCAGGCTGGTCCTCAGGGTCTCAATGAGTGAATCCAATGCATGACAGGAAGTGATCTCAGATTTGGAGGCTCTCGTGTTAGCTCATTCAGGCTACTGAAGCTCACAAAAAACATGTGTCCATTTCTCATTTCTGGAGGGCTGGACAGGCCAAGACCAAGGTCCCAACAAATGCAGTGTCTGGTGAAGGCTGTTTCCTGGCTCATAGTGATGTCTTCTCACTGCACGCTCCTTCACCTCATGCAAGGGGTATTAGGTCTGTGGTTCCCCTCTCTCTCCCCTTTGAGACAGGGTCTTGCTATTTATCCCAGGCTGGACTTGAACTCATGATTCTTCTGTCTCAGTTTCCTGAATGACAGGATTATTTGCATATGCCACCAGGCCTGGTTTTGGGATTTTTAAAGACAGCTATGTTCTCATGAGCTAATCAATTTCACTAGTTGGTTATCTAGTGAAGTTAGAAATGTTACCGTTTACTAGCAGAACCAAAAAAGCCCATGAGGTGGAAACATATAATACCAACCTGTTAAATTTTAAAGAGAAATGTAAATGTTAACGGGAACCTCACATTCCAGTTAATTCGATCTCAGTTAGTGAATGTGACATTTATACTGGGAAAAAGGAAACAGAAGAGGGGAATTAGTTATGTAAGATGTGAACAAGCACCAACCCTGACAGGTGCATCTACGGAACAGGAATACAGTGGCCAGGCTGGCAGGATAATGCACTTCTGGACTTGGACACACACGACTCAGGCTTACTGTGCTCTGTCATCTAAAAACGAGCATCTCAGAGCCATGCTCTATAAAGGAAAGAGTTTAGGAGTGACAGAGGTCAGGATAAATGGACCATGGTAAGCAACGATGGACATTGAACAGCCGTTCTCAGTGAGGTGAGATAACATAAAGATTTTTAACATGTAAAATGAGGAATGTTACAGAAGTTCTTGGTAACAGTTGTCATTGGCCACAAGGATTGATAACAAAAATGGCATCCGTTCAAGGTTGAAAGGCACCTCCTGAGCAGGCGTCCTTGCAAAGCTGGCCTTTGTGTAAGCATGCCGGTCTCTGTGAAAGCCATGGGAGGGGTTCCATGGAGTCTTTCTGAAGGTCTTGGTACCAGGGAGGTATGTGTGCATGAGGTCCTTTCCTTCACCACCTCTCGACTCCATTTTGTTTTAGGTTATGTCTAAGTGATTCAGCTTTGATTCTGTCAACTTTCACAATTCACATCCTGCTTTACTCCAAATTATGCCAGGCTTGTTTCGTAGATTCACTCTCTTAAGGAGCAGTTTTTACGTCCTATTTATTATTATTATTGTTACTCTTATTACTATTAGCTTTTAGCTCATCATCCTTCTACTATCCCCATGGGCTGTGTACAAGATGCATGATCCAAAGATAAACGAATTCCCCAATAGAATTGTATCTGTAATGCATTCAAAAATGCAACTCAGGTAGCAGTAGACTCTAAATTAACAGTGCCCACAGCACAGTAGGTCAGTTGATTTGCACCTCCTTGGCCCAGGAGTGAGGTCCACCACTGAAGCAAATCTCATAAGGACATAGAAAGCTGAGAAGAGTTTCTCTGCCTTCCACTCTGTGCTCCTCTGTGAAAACGTCAGTCAAATTGAACAACCTGCTGGGCATGGTGGCACACACCTTTAATCCCAGCACTCGGGAGGCAGAGGTAGGAGGATCGCCGTGAGTTCGAGGCCACCCTGAGACTAAAGAGTGAATTCCAGGTCAGCCTGGGCTAGAGCGAGACCCTACTTCAAAACCCCCCTTGCCCCCCAAAAAATTGAACAACCTGCTGTGAGTTACAGCTAAGATGAAACAGAATTGCATGTGCTCCCCACCCAAACTCCACTCTTTTCTTCTTCCCTCTTTCAGTAGGGTAGGGACAGGGAAGCTGAAGCGAGGGGCTTAGATAGAATTTAAGTAAATATTTTAAGTTGGGATTTTCTTTATTTCTAGCCCAAGAACTGCAGAGAGTACTTATGAAGCTTCTTAAAGGAAAAAAAAAATCACTTTAAATTCTCATTATATTCTAATGGCCCTAAGCAGGAGAAGGGGTATCTTAAGCTACTAGAGTATTGTAACAATGGACCCCAAAGAGTTAGAATTTCTCCAGGAATCCCATGCTGGAGGAAAGGGAAGGCTGAAGCTCCTGTGACAGCTGGAGGAGATGTTCCACCCTGGGACAGCTTGTCAGAACACCTTGCAGAAGAGACTGGAGCCTAGACAATGATTCCTCAGTGCAGGTCAAACCCATACCTTGACCAGGACTGCTTATTTATTCTTACTTCATACCCTCTGGTTTAACTAAGCCTATGTCAGTACTTGACTGGCAGTCATAGGAAACCCTTCGTTCATTCCGCTTCCCAGTATGGCTACTTTGATTTTCCACTCCTACTTGGAACGTTGAGGATGGGTGGCTGAATCTAGCTTGTTGGGACTTTCTGATCCAAAAAACTCTAGTAACAATTCTACTACACTCCAAAAGGGAAGATGGTTGAAAAGATCAACAAAATTTGCTTCCATGAGAGCCTTTGAGTCACCCATGCTCTTATGATTAACCCCTCACCCATGCTCTGTAAGTAACTCCAATAAAACCATTGCTTCATCTAGCTGGACGTCAGTGTAATAGGGGTTTGGTCTTTCATCTGAGCCTGGGGCGAATAGACGTATTCAAATTCAAGCAAAATGATTTATGACTTTCTTTGCTATTACTGTAAAGACTTTATGCAACGGTTACCACACTGGAATATAGTATCAGGAGTAACCTACACCTGTGTTCCTAGGTCATGGCCACTCATATTTGGCTTCAGAACAAACTACCTCTTATTTTCTCTAAGGTAAGAGCTGCATTTGCGCACCTTAAATATGCTCCCACCTTGTTAACACGGTCCCATTTTTTTTGATGATCATGTCAGGGGAGGTGGTTATCATGCTCAAGGAAATACATTTCTAAGAAGCCAGCAGACATAGTTAGAAGACTCATTTGGAACCTAATAAAAAGAGCAATATAGGCATTGTTTGGGAATATGAAGATTTCATCTCCAGATTATCTAACTCTAATTCTAAATGAATGAAATTAAGCAGAGGCAGGTTCCACCTTCTTTTGCAGTCACCAGAAGAGTTCCCTTTTCCTGCAGGGAGCTCTCTTCAGCCCACACCAGGATTTCTGGCTTCACCACAGAACAGAATTCTAGGATGAGTCAATATTAAACAGAGCTGGAGATTTTATTAAAGATATTTTGATATATGCATAAGCCTGAGGATTGAAGAAAGAGGTGCTGAGCATGGCTTTCTCAAGTAAGTACTACAGGGCCTGGCAGCTCTCAGCTCCATCTCTAAAGGTTGCTAAGAAACCACTCCATTTTTTTCTTTTAACATTGCCCAAAGCAAGCAGTTTGAAATAAGGTTAAAAGTTAAAGAAATGTCCTCGGTAAACAAAGTTGTGAGGTGGATTTATGAGGGCACTGTCCTGACCTAGGAATGAGAAGCCAGTGCTAAAGACTCAGGGTTATCATCATTTTGACCTAAGTAAACACAGTTTGTTTACTGCCCTTGACAAGACCCTTTCGGAAAACATACGTTGTCTTTGTGGGCCATTTGGGGCTTATCAGTGGTGGCTGAAGTTTTCTGATTTTCTCAGCAGAAAACACAGGTCACACCCAGACACACAGGGTCCCCTTTCCTCTTCCAAGCTTCCCCCCACCCCTCCCTGCTACCATGTCACCCTAGTTTCCCCATGTTTCCATTCTGCCTCAGTCATACCTCAGGAACTCCAGATTTTCAGTAGAGCCCTGCAGTGCATGCTGGGCATTTGTTTTGGTTTCAAAAGAGTATTTACACTGTCTACTACTGGAGGTCAGCTGCCAAGGAAAATGAACTCACCTCCTTCCTGAGTCTTTATCTTTATTAAAAAAATTCAGTCCACAAAGACATTTCTTTTGAAGAGTACTTAACCCAGTATGCCAACTCACCAAGTGCAAGCACTGGGAAATTTGCAAAAGTATTTTGTTTGTTTGGTTGTTGTTTGTTCTTCATCTTAGGGGCTATCATCCTTTGATACTAGAAAATATGTTATAAAGTCTCTTTAAAAAATATATGCTATGTAAGTATCAATGGCCAATATCCTAAAATATTCTTCTCACTAGTGTATTTTAAAATTAGGAAAAGACAGAGCCAAAAGACACAAAACAGGAAAACAAAAGAAAAACCTTGGCCTAGCCTGGCAACCAAGAGGGGTCTGGTGGCCCTGTCCTGCCCTGGAGTTGTCCACTGCGGGACCCCTTGGGTCCTCATTCCAGGCCTCCATTCCCTTTCAGAGGAGGAAGTCTGAAAGAGACACTGTCCAGCACTCCAACATTGCAGAATGTTAGCAGTTGCCTCTGAGAGGGGAAAGGAGAGGCCCCTGGCTGGGACTGAAGTTGAAGCCGGTGGGAGGCACACTCATTTTAACAGCTGAGGAACCTCTCCCATCCCTCACCATGATGACAGCCTGGGGGTGAGGGGCTCTTCCCCCATGGTGGCTGGAGTTGGCAGAGTCCTCTGCCGCTGCTCCAAGCTGTGTCATTTTATTTTATTTTCTGAGAGCTGAATGCAGCTGCTTACAGGTCACCATGGCAACCAGGGAAATGAAGCCGCTCTCTTCTGGCTGGCCTCACTTTCTCTTGCCAGTGTGGCCGCCTTTCCTGACTGGGTCCCATGCTTTTCACTGTCTTTGCACCGTACCAGTCAGAGCCCAGCTTGGCTTATATGCAGCCCTGAATACAGCCTCTCAGATCGTGCAGACTTGCCTGATGCTAAAGAAAGGAAACCTGCGGAGGAGACCACTAGCCTCCATCCCCCTCCAAGCTGCTCCTGTGCCACTCTTACTCTTGGCACCCGACGCCCCTCACTCTTGGTGCCTGGACTCACTCCTGTCCCCAAGAGACCTGCAACCTGCATCTCCAGCTCTAATGGTCTCTGCCCTGGTAACTGCTGGTTCTGTGACAGTCACAGGTCTGCTTCAACACTTCGTGGCTGGTATCCGAGACCTGCAACAGGCCACAAACCCTTAGTTGGCACCCCATCACCTCCAAAAGTTCAGATCTGTCACTACCACCTTTGACCGCTCTTGGTCAGCATCCTGCTACCCGCGAGAGTCCCTTTTTCTCACTGGCATCATATTCCTATGTAAATAAAGTTCTTGTTTGGTCACCCTTCCCTCTCTGTCCACTTAATTTATTGTGGCCTGAAGACAAGAACCCAGAAAAATCTATTGTTTTATCTGGAGTTTACAGAGCATCCAGTGTGGACACTATGTGGCTATTCTCTCCATCTTGAAACATACCTTCTTGGTGAGGGAGAAGTCTTAGCTTTTCAGATGGCGGTGACCACTGGGATGACTCAAAAGACACCATAGTGCTGAGAAGAAGTGACAGTGGAGTGTTCAGCACTGGGACATCTCTGCCACACTTCCCGAGGCTCAGGGTCTATTGCAGAAGAGGTGGTGGAAATATTGTAAGAGCCAAAGGAAGGGTAGGACTGCTTACAACACAAACTTCCAGACACAAAATGGCCTTGATATTAATGACTTCACAGTGCCTGATAATCCCTACACATAATGGGAAGAAGACACTGAAACAAATCAGAGACTAATTGAAAGGGGGAAAGTAGAGGTGGGGAGGGAATTATCATGGTTTATTGTCTATAATTATAGAATCTGTCAAAAAAAAGACTCAGGAAACTAAAGAAACTTATCAGGCTCAGAATACTAAAGAAATTTATAAGATTTAGGAAGCTCATAAAATTACAAGACTCGGGGCAGATTTTCCCAAGGTTATACACGTCTCAACAGTGAGCATCTGGGAGAATGGAGATTCCTTCAATTCGGGCATGCAGTTTTCAGGTTTGAAGCTGTCTGGAGTTGTAGTCCACATGGGTGTGGGCTTTTCAGTGATGCAGTTGTCTGAGAATCACCCATGCTCCTGTAAGTAACCCTCCACCTATTCTGACCCTTATTTATGGGGGGTGGTGAGTAACCTCAATAAACTCATTGGTTCATCAAGCTAGACTTGGGTGGAAAATTTTCTTTAGTCTGTCCTTGGTGCTCTTATCTTGATGAGCAGATGTTTGTTCCTACACCTCAGGTAAAGGCAGGCAGAGTGGGAGTAAGCAAGGGGGCGATGTTAGAACTAGAGTCAACACTGGACTAGCTATTTTTTAAAAATGTTTTTATTGCTGGGTGTGGTGACCCACATCTTTAATCCCAGCACTCGGGAGGCAGAGGTAGGAGGATCGCCATGAGTTCAAGGCCACCCTGAGACTACAGAGTGAATTCCAGGTCAGCCTGGGATAGAGTGAGACGCTACCTTGAAAAGCCAAACAAAAAGTTTTTGTTTACATGGAGAGAGAGAGAAGGGGGGAGGGAGGGAGAATATGAAGTTGGGGCTCTTGCAGCTGCAAATGAAATCCAGACACGTGTCACTTTGTTTTATTGAAGGTTCAGATGAGGCAATGAGAGCCTATGGTGTTGGAAATGTTGTGGCTAATTCTAGATTGAAAATTCATCTAGATGATGAGGTTGGCTAAGAGCTACAGGGTGACATCTTGCGTCAATATGGTATCTGACACAGAACACGGTGGTCAAATGTAGCCATATACGTGCCAGACAGTCTCTACAAATGATATGTCTTCCACTGGTCACTTCTTATCCATGGGAACTTTGCTTACTCTGTTAAGTCACAGTCTCCTGAACTATAATCTGGAAGAAGCAATAATGTCAGACCCACAGGCCTATTCATGATAGCAGATGCTAACAATTGACATCTCTTCTTTCTTCTTCTGTTGTGGTTGTGCTGCTGGTATGGACCAAGTTTTCCATGAAGCAGAAGCTCAAATCAGGTTGTCTTCAGCCTTAGATCCACTGTATATAACTTGATTTATTATTATTATTATTTTTTGTTTTTTTGAGGTAGGGTCTCACTCTAGCCCAGGCTGACCTGGAATTCACTATGTAGTCTCAGGGTGGCCTCAAACTCATGGTGATCCTCCTACTTCTGCCTCCCAAGTGCTGGGATTAAAGGCGTGCGCCACCATGCCTGGCTATAACTTGATTTATTCATTTAAATATATTATTCTTTCCAATGACTGGCTTAGGAAAGACCAAAAATTGGACCATAAGATGCATGCTAAGCCTCATAAGAAGACTTCTGGGAGGCATGTTTTTAGAGTAGTTTGTAAAAATGTGATGCTAAGAACAGCTGCATCAGTTTTGCTAGTGTGAGGTAAATTAGCAGGTAATCTGAGGACACCAGCCAGAAAGAGGAAAAAACCCTCTAATTATTTATCAAAAACAGTATTAGAAAGATGAATAGTACACACTCTGAAAATCAGTTGGAAGCTTGAGAATTTGAATGAAATATAATCTAATAATCGTCCTTCCTTTTATCCCCATAAAATTGAATTATTAGCTTTACAGGCCAGTGGAGAAGGGGATCTTTAAATAAGAAGCTAACAGACCTGTCTTTCAAAATTAGTGGTGACTGGAACTTTAGGAATAAATTACCAGAACCTTTCTACTTCTTTTCCCTGAAGTTGTCATGAGCTTTAAGAGGCAAAACGATTTGGTTTGGGGAATATAAACTGAGTCATAGGAAGCAAATTTTGTTCAATGATTTTGAAATGTATTAAATGTCAAAGATAAATTTTAAATTTACTTTTATTAGCATACAAAGAATTAGGTTTCATATTTCATACTGCAAACAAATTTCATTTTATTTTTGTTTTTCTCTTCTCCTTCCATTCCTCCTCCTCCTCACTTGCGCCCTCTCCCATTTTTGCCTCTTTTCTGTTTCATATTTCATGTTTCATTTTGTCTTCACCCCTTCACCTCTTATTCCTCTTTTGTGGTTTGTGGTGTCCTGTCTTGATTCCTAGTCTATATTCACTCTCATATTCCATTATTTTCTTACATATAAACATTAAAAAGATCCACAAATGACAGAACAATTTTAGTCATTCTGGGCCTGGGTTACTTTACTTAGTGCAATCCTTTTAGTTCTATCCATTTCCCCACAAATCTCATAATTTCAATTTCTTTACAGCTGGATAAAATTCCACTGTGTGTTAAGTACCATATTTTCATTATATAATTATCAATTGATGAACATCTATGTTGAGTCCACTTCCTAGTAATTGTGAATAGAGCAACAATGAACATGGATGTGCAGGTATCTCTGTGAGAGGATCCTGAGTCCTTTGGGTATATGCCCAGGAGGGGTCTAGGTAGATGGAATGGTAGTTCAATTGTTAGCTTGTCTGTAATGTCTGCAATAGTTTGCTTTGTGACCTATGATGTGATAAATGTTGGAGAAACTTTCTTGTACCACTGAGAAGAATGTCTGTTTCCTATCTCTTGGATAGAACATTCTGTAGATATCTGTTAATTTGGGTTGGTCTATGGCATTATTTAGCTGTTGTGATGGTTTGAATCATGTCCTCTGTAAACTCATGCATTTTCTATGCTTGGTCCCTAGCTGCTGGCAATTTGGGAGGTGGAGCCTTATTGGAGGAGATGCTTTTGGACAGGTGTTTTGTTTCAGTAATGTGAAGGCAATTATAAGAGAAAATCAGTATCTTTGCTTGTTTTTAGTTTGGAGGACCTTTCTTACATGTGTTCTCATGGATGAGGATGTTTTCTTCTTTCTTTTTCTTTTTTTTGGTTTTTCAAGGTAGGGTCTCCCTGTAGTCCAGGCTGACCTGGAATTTACTGTGTAGTCTCAGGGTGGCCTTGAACTCTCGGCAATCCTCCTACCTCTGCCTCCCGAGTGCTGGGATTAGAGGCATGCGCCACCACGCCCGGTTTCTTCTTTCTTCTTATCCCTTTAAGAATTTTCTATAGTGCTGATTTAATTGTCATAAATTGCCTGGATTTGGGTTTGTCTTGGAATATCCTTATTTCTCTGTTAGTTTTGAAAGACAGTTCAGCTGGATGTAGCGCTCTCGGCTAGAACTCATTTACTTTCAGGGCTTGACACACATTTACTCCACGTTGTCTAGCTTTTAGGATTGCCAACGCTAGAACTGAAGTCATTCTCATGTTCTTGACTTTGGAAGTTTTCTACTGGGATTTTAATGAAATAATCCAATTCTTTTAGAGGTCATCATCAGCTCTTTATTCTACCTCATGGATTCTAAAGTTTAGTCTCTTGAATGTATCCAGGTATTGTTTATTTGAGTGTTTGTTTCTTTCATTTCCAGTGTTCCTGTTTGGTTCTTTTTCAGTCCTTCAGTTTCCTTGCTGATTTTATCCTCCATGTTTTGGACTTTCTCCTCCAATTGTCCAGTACTATCTTTCACGTTGGAGACTGTCTTGTAGAGGTCTTGAAGGGATTTCTGTGGTCGTTTGAATAATGTCCCCCAATAGATTCAAAAGTTTATTATAATTGTAAATTGTCTCTAGCCAGTTCTGGCTGGAGGAGATGTGTCACCTTGGCCAGATCCTAGGGTTTAGCCCTAAGGTGTTTCTGGGGTGGGTCTGGAATTCTAGCTATACATATGCAAAAAGCAGTCTGAGCCCAAGCCTGGAGTTCCTCTTGTTTGCTAGTTTGGAGTGTGTTTGCTTGAGATGCTGGTGGTGGTTTTTCTCTCTCTGCTTTCTTTTGTAAAAGGGAGCCAGCCTTTTTCCTTAACTTCCCCTGGGTCTGTTACTTCAATAAATACCTTTCCTACCCAAAATTGTGCCTGGTTTGGAGATTCATCCCAGCAATGTGTGGCTGACTACAACAATTTCCTTAGTCAATCATCTGCTTATTTGAGTGTTCTACATAGTTACTGATCCATTTTAGAAGTAGGGCTTGAATTCTTTCCCTGACATTTTCTCTGTCTCGGTGGTTTTGGCTTCTATTATAGAAGGGTTGGGAGGCTGGGAATGGGTCATGGTGGAACATTCTACATGTTCCATTGTGAAATTTTTCACATCTGTTCCAGGTTTAACTTCCACCTTTTCCAGTATTATGTGTTAGTGGTTCATTTCATTTCCTGAAGGACCTGTTCCAGGCCACTTCACTGGTCATTGCATTCCTTGCAACTATTAAGGCTGAGCCCCACTCATGCTCCCCACTCATTTATCAGCAGACCTGGTTTTGCCTCACCGAGGGTGACCCTTTTCTATTATACTTGCCATCCTGGGTGAGGCTTGCTTGTGGTTCTGGACCCCAAGTAGGGCCTGGTTTTAGAGCACCTCCTTGGGTGCTAATGGCATACATATGGACTGGGTGGGCAGATTTGGGACCAGATCCCTACTGATGCTGGTTGAGGTCTCCTGCTCAGACCATGTGGGTGGAGACAGTACCCACTCTTTCTGCACATTTGTGAGCTTGCCAGTCTCTCCTGTGTGGACCTAGTGTGCGGAGGGTACCTGCACTCTTTTTGCATTTGCTGATATTTCCTGTTGTGGTCCTGGTGGGAGGAGTTGTACCTGTTCCCTCTGGGCACTCTGTGTTCTCTCCTGTGTGGACTGGGTGGGTGGAATTCCCTCCAATAGCTTCTCTCTCTTTCTCGCTTGAGAATGGGGTGGGCAGACCTGCTTCCTATGGGTAATGGCTCATCTCATCATGACATCTTGTCATGGTTTGATTCAGGTGTCCCCCACAAACAAATGTGTTATGAATGCTCTATCCCCAACTGATGACAGTTAGGGAATTAGAACCTCGCTAGAGCTGTGTTGTTGGGGGCAGGCTTATGGATGCTATAAGCCAGCTTCCCCTTACCAGTGTTTGGCACACCTTCTTGCCGCTGTTTGCAGTGTTGTGGTGGAGGTGATATCCACCCTCTGCTCATGCCATCGTTTCCCCTGACATGATGGAGCTTCCCCTTGAGTCTGTAAGCCAAATAAACCCATTCCTACCATCAAGCAGCTTTTGGTTGGGTTCTTTTCTGCAGCAATGAGAAAGTTGACTACAACACTCCTCAAGGGTTTGGGTGGGCAGAGTAGGACTCACTTCCTTCAGGGGCGGGGGGAATGGAGATCTACCTGTGCCCTCTGAGTGCTGTCTCAAAGGCAATTTACACTCCTTCATTTTTGTTTTCAATGGAGACAAACCATTATCTGAATATATTAACAGGCAATGGTGGCCCTTATTATAGAATGATGAAGATAGTGTGAATCTGCTCACAAAACTCATAGCTTTGCCATATGGGACAGCAGATGAGAACTTGAACACTGTAGCCCTGCCCTCATATTTCTTCTTTCCCATTCCTCCAAGGGACAAAGCTATTTAACTTATTTGTCGTAAGCTTGATTTCTTGAAAAGATCGAAGCAGTTTTGGAACAGAATACTTGGCAGACGTTGGAAGAATTTGGAGAAAAGCCCAGAATTTCATAAATGGAACATTAATGCCAACTCTGGTTGAGGGCTCCGAAGACAAAGGAGATCAGGGAACACTGGGAACTTCTGAAATTGCTTCAGTGATTTTGACTAAAATGCTAATAGAAGTTGGGAAAGTAAAAGACATTATGATGAGGTCTCAGAGCAATGGAGACTATTTTATTGGGAAGGGAATTAAAGGACATTACTGTTAGATCCTTGCAAAGGACCTGACCACCTTGGGTTCATGCCTCAGTGCTCCATGGAAGGCAAAATGCAAGAGTGGTAAAGTTGGGAATCTGATAACAGAAACAACCACACAGCAAAGCATTCAAGCAGTGAGGTGGTTACTTTTAACCACTTATGTTAAGATTTCAGAGCAAAGCAATTACTTAAAGGTGGAATTTAAAATTAGAGGGGAAGTCAGTGCATTACAAGTTAGAAGATTCTTGGTCAGGCTCTATAAAGAGTGAAGAAACTCAAAGAGTGTGGCTAGGCAATTGGTCACCAAAGAGATTAACATGAGCAGAGGGAGCCAGGAAGTCATAATAAGACCCTAGGTGAAGCTGGGTACCTACCCTTAGTGGTACCCATGTTCACATGGTTCTAATTTTGAAGGTTCCTTATTTAAGAGTCATTGGGGAAGAGAGCTTCACATAGATTTTCACAGGGTATATCCTTGGCCCTTCTGGGGTCTTGCTGACCATTCTACGCTTCACTCTCACAGTCCTAGCAGGCATTGGCACTCTGCCTGGGTGCCCAGGATGTTTGATCTTGGACTTCTAAGTATCTGGTACCATGACTCAAAATAATCCTTTTTGGTGGAGAGAAAACCATGTTAAGAGAAAATGAAGAGAAAGTTTATTTACTCCGAAATTTGACCAAGGAAATAACTACTACCTAACATTTTTCAGGGAAGTAAGATCATTGGGTTTCTTTTCCTTATGGCAGAACTTCTCTGGGTATTCACACCCAGAGCCAGTGCGACTAGGGGAAAGACCAGCTTCCCGTTAGTTCTTACAGCCTCTCCTGGTGTCGGTAGACCTCTGTCTTTCCTGTACAAAGAGAATCTACATATAAAACAAACAAAGCTGTATTTCATGCTTTGTAAAATTTACATACATTTTACTAATGATTTTTATTTGCAAAGGCATCTTTATATATATATATATATATTTTATTGTCCATAATGAGTTACATTGTTTAGTGGGCCAACAATGAGTTGTTATCCCCAATTCCTCATTGCCCCCCCCCCCCCATATAGACAGCTCCACATTGCTGGGATGAATACTCAAACCAGACAAAGTTTGTAGGAGGAAGGGTTTATTTTAGCTGACAGATCCAAGGGGAAGTTCCATCAAATGGCAGAAGAAGCTGCTTCCATACATCCAAACAGAAACCATCACCAGCCTGCAAAAACCAAGTGTCACATACAAATCCGGCAGCAAGGCAGCAGGGACCCAGGGCAGAGCTCAATAGGCTCTGCGTAACTTTAGGCTGAAAACCAGTTCTGCTCCCAGTGACACCTCTTCCAGCCAGGAGGCTGGAAATTCAAGTTAGAAAAAACACCTGAGTCTATGGGGGATGGGAGAACATACTTTCAAAGTATCACAGCATCTTTTCAGACAGTAGTCTGGCTTGTCACTCTTTCTTTAGATTCAGTCACATTAGACATTTTTTGTCTCATTTATCAGGAGACATTGCAATTTCCTGGTAGCTTCAGTATTCAGATCCCTTTGTCTCCTGCAAAGGATGACTTCTTGCCACTCCAGCCTAAGCATGTTTGTGCTAATTCCTAGCTCTGCAAAGTTCCAACACAACTCTGCTGACAATAATGCAGTGTCAGAAAGCAACGCTTCTAAAAACACAGCATCAAACCCAGAAGATCATCTTCTACATAGACTTAAAAGTCCAACAGATAAGCCAAAAATGGTTAGGTAACATTAAAGCTTAGCACCTAGAAGCAGTAAGAGCCACTGATGGACAGTACACAATCATTCATTTCCACTCCATGTCATATGTTGTGAGGATCATTGTGAATTCAAGGCCACTCTGAGACTACATAGTGAATTTCAGGTCAGGCTGGGCAGGAGTGAGACCCTGCCTCAAAAAAAAAAAAAAAAAAAAAAAAGGATTGTGAGGCTGTGGGTTTGGCTCAGCATTCAATCCCAAGTACCCAAGTTTGATCTCAAGACCCCATATAAAAAGTTGGCAGCTCTGGTGGGCTCCTGTAATCCCAACAATCTGCTAGCAAGATGGGAGGTGAAGATCGGACGATTTCTTGGCAGCTTTTAGCAGGTTCAGTCAAGAGCAGGATTGCAAGGAAGTCCGTCTCCAAGGTAGAATGGCTGACTTGAAAGTTGACCTCTGACCTCCACATATGCACTTCAGCACACATGCACACACACATCTGTGCACACACATGCACAACAGGTGCACACACATGCACACACACCTTCACACATAGAAAAAAATGATTGTATTAAATTCCTATTCCTTCTCAGCTTTTCCTTTCATGTGTAGGAAGGGCTGCTGTAGCCCAGCAATCTCTGGTAGAAACAATGGATATTTAGTGTACATTATCAGGCTCTGAGAAAGTCACTTCTTAAGGCTGTGGAAGTGGTTCAGTGGTTAAAAGCACTTGCTTGCAGAGCCTGCCGTCCTGGGCTCAATTCTCCAGTACCCACCTAAAGCCAGACACACATAATAGTACATGAGTCTGGAGTTTGCTTGCACTAATGAGAGGCCCTTGTGTGTCCTCTCTCTCTCTCTCTCTCTCTCTCTCTCTCTCTCTCTCTCTCTCTCTCTCTTTCTCTCACACTCAAATAAAGAAAGATGGAAAGAAAGAAAGAAAATGGGAAAACAGGCAGAGAGGTTTATTCCTAAATTTGACCAAGAAAATAACCACTACATGACTGTTTTAAAATGATAAAATGATATGAAAATGGAACTCTGGATCTTCTCATTAAAATGCACATCAGAATGAACACATTCCTTTGTTCTCTGGGTGCTAATGAATCCATATTTAAAACCTGTGCACAGAAACATCTCTCATGCTTCTCAGACAATTGCTGTAAAAATGCACCAGTTTGTAGCTTGCCTAAATCGAGCACAATTATCACCGAGTTGCACAACCTTTTTATCTGTGCTGTCACTGCAGGGACTATCACTGTGTATGCGACCTGCATACACACCACCTTGTGGAAAATCCCATAAACGCAGAGCAGCCTAGAGCATCCAACAGCTGCTCTTCTTGTCTTTTTCATCGTCTCCCCCTCCCCCATCAAACACAAGGGACTTTTGGAGACTCGTTTCCCATCACTGGGCCACTTTACAGTTCTGTCATTCCCATCTACCTGCATTAATTCTTGAACAGCGTCGTTCAGCCCAGAGGAATGTAAACACTGAGGTAATTATGAAGCTGTCTTTTCCAGTGGCACAGTTTAAATGATTAACTGAAAGTCAAATGATAATGTCACAAAACAGCAAGGTAAACCAGTGAATTTGTCATAGCTAATAGGCTAAATTAGAGCAAACAGTCGAATACCACAAGGAATGCTTAGGACAGAGTCAGAGCAATTCACCCATTGACTGTGCAGAACAGTGTGTAGATTTGGGTGGCTTCAGCCTCCTTCAGGACTGATGGGGCAAGAATAGGGGCAAAGGGACAAGAAGGAAATGTTTGGGGAAGGATTGTGGGGCAAAATGTATGTATCAAGTTGGGACAGCAGGGAGGATATATAGAGAGTGAGCTGAGTGAGTGTGCAAGTGGAATTGGGCTGTCAGCCCACAGTACTCACCCCGGACAACACACCTCCTCCAGCAAGGTTCCTTCTCCCAAAGACACCAACGGCAGGAGGTTAACTATGACACTTAATCACAAACACATGAGATTATGGGGACATTTTACATTCAAACCACCTCAGACCCCTTGCCTGGGGTCATTACTCCTACCTGGCCCCTAAGTACAGGTGATCCTGGGAGGTGCTAGAGGGTATAGAAGGTTAACTGAAGATGGCCCTCCTGTGGAGCAGCTGGCATGATTTGTCACCCATGCTGTGCTGGGACTTTTCAGTAATGCATCTGTTTTGGTGTCACCCACACTCCTATATAACTAAACTCACCAAACTGGATTTGGATGGACTAATTTCTTTGGTCTCTGGTCAGTGCTCTATCTGGGGTAAGTAGACATTTGTTCACATAGAACAACATATGAACAAACATCTATTCACCACTCACACTCTATGTATATGTAAGTAAAGATTTCTATGGTCAATGTTATTATCTCTACTAGCATCCCCTTCCCCACCTGTACACCTATGCAATGTACCTATAAGTCTTCTCTTCCAGGAAAGAATTCTTCAGATAATAAAACATTATTATTTTAATAGGGAACATACATGTTCCCTAATATCTAACCTTAGTTGTATGAAAGTGGCTTCCAAGACCCCAAATCACATATATAGTTATTGCTGAGACACTAGGATACATTGTTGTACCTAACCACTTGGCTCTCTTCAAATGTATCTTGTCTTGCTGCTCAATCAATGAACTTGTCAACTTTGTTTCACTCTGATTTGCCCTGAAGTTTTTCTTGACATATGTCAAGCTCCCAGCTGCACCTGAATTGAGGCTCCCAAGTCTCCAAGGGGGAGTCCCCACACACCCAAGGCACCGAGGGGACTCCTGACTCATCCAAGGCTCTGATGGGACTCTTCATGAGCCTAAGGCTTGCACAGGTCTAGTCATGCACCCAAGGCTCCAAGAGAGATGCCTCATAAATTGCATCCCCCAATGCTGGGGATAATCCTAACTCATTGCTTCTACCATGACCCTATTACCAAATAAGATCACATTCTGAAGTCCTGTGTGCTAGTACTTCAACACGTGTTTAGGAAGGCATACAATCTGTTAGATTAGGTGATTCTGTGATATATTTTTGAGAATACCGCTTCCATAATGCATGATCGTTAGGTAATAGACATTCTCCTTTGAGAGGGCAGATGTTAGTCCTGTGGAGACAGAGTAGCCACACTCTCTGCAGCTCCTGACAGCAGATACACACACACACACACAGAGAGAGAGAAAGAGAGAGAGAGAGAGAGAGAGAGAGAGAGAGAGAGAGAGAGAGAGAGAGAGAGAGAGAGAGAGCTGGGCAGAACATTTGGACCAGATGATATCCTGATATATGACATGACTTTGTAACCTCTCCCTGGATGTCCATGGTCATGTTCAGCCCTGCTCATTATCCTTTGCGGAGCTCCCTGGACTGACTAACTTCTCTGCAAGAGTGACGTGTTTTACTAACTATATTGATGTACTAATTAATCATATAAGTTATGGTTTGGTCTCTGTTCATTCAGGAAGCACATACCAGCATGTGATTAAACTTATACATGGATTTTATTAGGGAAGGGGTCATTGGATTGTGACACAAACCTGGACATAAATAAAGGAGAGAAGAAAAGAAAGGAGAGAGCTCAGGGTGGGAGTGGCCATGGGAAGCTGGACTCAGTGCCAACAAGTATTTCTGAACATACAAGTTGAGACCATTGGTCCATTCTTCAGCATGTCCTTTCATGACCCAATATCACAGCCTGAGTCCATTTTTTTTTCCTCCAAGGAGAATGATTGCATATCTTGGTAATGTATTGATTCAAAATTTAGTTGCTAGAGGCAACTTTATTTCTCATTTATTGGAAAAATATTGCATAGCATGTCCCCCAACTATAATACTAATCTTGATTTTTTTCTGTGTACCTAACACACAAACACACCACACATACACATAAATATATATGTTTTTGAAGATAAATTGATGCATTGAAAAAGAGAGTGACAATCATTGAAGCTAAGCATTTCTTGAGATGTGTAACTTTCCCCAAGCCTCCAGTGTATGTTGTTTAAATTTAAGGATAATATTTTAGTGTGCCAGGTTAGATGACCCTACATAAGCACACATATATACTGTAGGAGTTAGCATATCCACACTTCATTAGACACTGCACAAGCACATACCTACACTATGTTAGTTACAGACTATACAAATACATATATAATTATAGTCTGCACTATATTAGTTAGACACTGTATAAGCACACATCCACGCTATATTAATTACACACTGCACAGGTATACCCATGCTATATTAATTACACATTGTGCAGGTACATCCACACTTATTAGACACTGCACAACTACACACCTACACCATGTGAGTTAGACACTGCACAGGTAGCATTGCAAGGTGAATAAATGATACTCTTTTTGTTTGTTTGTTTGTTTTGTTTTGTTTTTTGAGGTAGGGTCTCACTCTATCTCAGGCTGACCTGGAATCTCTGGAGTCTCAGGATGGCTTCAATCTCACAGCAATTCTCCTACCTCTGCCTCCCGTGTGCTGGGATTAAAGGCGTGTGCCACCACGCCTGGCATAAATGATACTCTTGATGCCCTGCACATTGAACATGTTGAATGAATCACCTCACTATCTCAAGAAGACTTTCCTTCCTTTTAATGAGAACAGAAGTTTTCCTCAGACATAGCAATTTCCACAGCTCTCAGAACCAAGCATGGGTGAAACAAAAACAGTGCATATGATTTTTTTCCATCATTCAGAGAACAACTTGAAGAATATGCTGAGCTCTCTCGGCCTCGTCAGCAAACACAACATGCAGAAGATTTGAGAGAACGCATGTGCACTCACTGATTCTGTGTGACCAAGTTGACTGGAGAGCACCATGAAATATGAGAAGTCCAAGAGGGAGGCCAAGAAACTACTATCACAATAAAGAAAGAAAAATTTAAAAAGCACTTGAAATTGCCCTCTGCTCTGTTGTTGAGTCCGAGCCACATTTCTGTTTCTTCTTGACTGATTCATTCCACTTTTGGATACCCACCTTCTCTTTAACATCTATCAGTTAAGAAGTGTAATTTACTTACAACTTTGGCCTAATGATTCATGAGATGAATGTGCAAATGCCATTTTAATCATCAGACTTCTTGAATATTTTCCCTATATTTTTCTTTGTTTTGTTTGGAATAGTTTTTAGTGATTTTCTGTAGAGCTAAAAAATTCTATCTGGAAAAAATTAAAAACATTTTAAATTTCTCTTTATTGAGAAATCATTTATTCTTTGCATTACAGCAAACGCACATGCCACGATCACTTGAAGTTCATCGGGTATAATAATTAGTGATTACCAAAAGAACACTTAGTCTTTCACAATCAGTACTACAATTTTATGGAAAAATGACAAATAATCATAACAACTTCTGAGGTGAGCTTTTACTGTTCTTTGACCCGTTAGTTCTTTACAGTTCTCTCAGCATTATAACAATTTTATATCCAAACTTCTCTGCTTGTTAAGACAAGAAAATGATATGTTTTATAAAAAAGAAGTCTGGTATTCGAGGAAGTCACACTTAGCAAGGCAGAGAGTAGAATCTAGGTCCTCTCATTTAGACTCCTAGGCTTGTCACACGTTGCTCCTCACCCTATACTCCAGTGGCCGGGCATCTTGTCCAGTGCTAGGAGGCCACAGCTCCAGCACTCTGTTTCTCTGCTCTTCCCACCTTCCCTTGCCATGGCCATCCTGACAGCAGCTAAAGAAGTCATTCCAAGCCCCAGAGTTTCAGAGAATGGGTGCTGAAGATGGACAGCTAGCAGGGAACAGGAGATGACCACAATGCTGGCTGTCCCAGCTCCTGAGGCACAGACATGGAAAGAATCAAAGGCTAACTTTTCCTGGCACCTCTCTGTCCGGCACACACCCACACATGCATGCACACACACGTGCACCCTCCTGCTGTGCAGTTTTCTCACTGCTGCCCCTTGTTGTATTTTCTCATGTGCTTTTGTTTATGACAACACAGTGCTTTCCGCAGAGCAGAGCAGAGCAGAGCAGAGCAGAGCAGAGCAGAGCAGAGGGTCTGAAGAAATGTCTGTTGGTGGCTCTCATAAGAGTGAGTTTTTTTTAAATTCATTAAAAATGTATAGCTGAAGCTCATTTAGAGTAAAATATTTACAAATGAAAAATGGAAGAAGATTAAAACTTGTAATTGTCCCATCCAAGAATTAATCAGTTAGCATTTTTAAATAGCTTCTTAGACATTTTTCTCTGCACATGTTCATATACTTTCTCAATGTGGAACAGTATTCTGTAAGGGCACCTGCAACACAGTTCTTTCACTTAGTCATTGAGGGTAGTTTTCCATGTCAGTAGACATTCTTTTAAATTGAATATCCTGTTTACAATATCATCTCTCATGATGGCCTAGGGATCTTTCATCTAGAGGCATCAGAGAATATTTAACCATTTTCTACCATCAACAAAGTATTTTTAATAACTATTATAAATAACACGGCCATACACATCTTTGGCTACATATTTTCCTCTTTAGGATTAATAATTTCCTTATGGTAAATTACCAGAATCAAATGTTGGTTCAGAGGCTATATGTATTTTAAGAATTCCTTTAAAGTACTTTCCAAAGAAATCTCTTGATGTTAGTGACACGTGAGGTTGTATTTGGAAACAGATAACCTAAGGGAAAAATATGACCAAACAGTGCTGTCTTGTGGACAAGAAACAGCAGAACCTCCTAGCTTCCACATGAATAGGCAATTTCATATTGAGTTGAATGAACCTGTAGGAGATAAGCCTGAAAACTAAGGACCAATAGGTGTCCACGGACAGTCATTAGAACATAAGTGCACCAGAAATGAATTGAGCAGCAGTGCAATGAACTTGGTCCTGAGTCCCCCAGGACATTAGTCAGAATCCCATCTTAAGATCCCTGACAGGGACTGGGAACATAACATGATATTCCCTTTCAAGTCCATCTTTTTCCTTTTATATCATTGATGAGCACAAAGCCAATTTTGGCCAGATACCAGATCAAGTTAGGATCATCACCATGCATTGGATCAAACTCAACTTAAAGCTTTTTATCTCAAAAAAGCCACATGACTTATAATTTCATAACCTCCAATGTGCACATAACATAAGCATTGGTTAAAAGTCAACAAACAACGGAGACTTCTGATTTCCTTTGTAAAGAGCTTAGAAGTCACCACCCCATCCAAACAAGTAAAAAGTTGTACATCCTGAAAACTCTGCAAGTCTTCTGAAATCCACAGAGGAAATGAGGTCACAGGGCAAACCATGGATCAGACAGGCAAGCAGAGTCACAACTTGTCCAAGCAGAAATCTCCATGGGCATGGCAAGCGGGGGAACCACAAGATATGACGGATGCATTACTGGAGGCTCCTTGGAGACAGGTTTGAGGTTCCAAGACTATCTAAGGAGACTCAGTAAGGGCAAAGAGGTGTGAAGGGCTTGAGTTTTATCTGCAGGAGATCAACCTAGTTTTGCGGTAAACACCAGGGAGAAATCTTGTGTTTGCAGCATGGGGATAGGAAAGGAACCATTTTGGAACATTCAACAGTTGTGTTATAACAAGGTCTACCCCCAGAAGAGACTACTTAAGTAGAAGCCTACTTGACATGGGGGTATAAAAATAATTCAGGAAGCTCTAAGTTCCAAGTAGAAGTGAGGTACACACTTCCTTCTGCCTGGGAGAAAGAAAATATTCAACGCCAGCTTAGTAGCCATCCACTCATTTAGGTGTGAGTTCAGAGCTACTTTCGAAGCTCACAGTCCACTCACTAAAAGATAGGCTTACTTACAAGACCAAGAGTTCTCAAAAGAAGAAATACAAATGGCTGATGAATAGTTTCTAAAGTATTTAATATTTTTAGCCAGTGGGGACATACAAATTAAGACTAGTTTGAGATTCCATCAGAATGGCTATTGTCCAGAATAGAAATGACAACAAAATGCTAGTGAGGATACAGGGAAAGGGGAACCCTTATTCACTGGTGGTAGTGTTAAACCAAAACCCAGGCTCCAAGACAGCAACAAGATCTCTGCTGACACAAGTCTCAAAGAGCTAAATCTGTAACTTGATTCCTACCCCCTTCCAGGGAAGTTGCTAAACCCTGACCCTGAACCCCTGACCACAAACAAGCCCTTGGCTTCTGGCTAAAAGTTAACTGAAAAAATCCCCTGTCTGATAACCTAAGGGCAGTTTCTCTTTCTCTTTGACCCTCTGGATGGAAAAGAACCTCCCATAAAAATCCAAACTGATTAAATCCAGTCAGCTACTCTTCTCTCTCCCCCCTGTGAGACAGCCTGACAGCGCGTGTGTCTTCTGAATAAACTGCTTTGCTTCAGAGTGGTCTCTTGTGGTCTTGGTCATTTTCACACCTTACAGGTAGGAGAGTAAACGTATGCAACTGCTATGGAAATCAGTGTAGAGGTTTCTCAAAAAAAAATCAAAATCTAACTAGCATATGATCCAGGTATGGCACTCTTGGGAATGTCCTGAAAGGACTCTATGTCCTGCTATAGTTATAGTTACATATCCATCTTTATTACTGCTCTAGTCACAATAACTAGGATATGGAATCAGCAGAGATGTCTATTAACTGATGAATGAAATGAAAATGTGGTACATGTACACAATGGACTTTGATTCACCTGTCAAGAAATATGAAACTATGAAATTTTTAAAAAATATTTTATTCATTTTCAAGCAGAGAGAGAGAGAGAGAGAGAGAGAGAGAGAGAGAGAGAGAGAGAGAGAGAGAGAGAGAGAGAGAAAATGCCAGGGCTGCCACCTTGTGTGTCTGGCTTACGTGGGTACTGGGGAATTGAACCCAGGGCCTTGGGCACTGGAGGCAAGTGCCTTAACCGCTGAGCCATCTCTCCAGCCCAAAACTATGAAATTTGCAGGAAAATGGATGGAACAGAAAATTGTATTAAAAAAGAGATAGCCCAGGCCTAGAGAGACAAATGTCACATGGTTTTTCTCATATGCTGATTCCAGCTTCACGTTTTTAGATTTGAGTGTCTAAATTGGAGTGAGAATCTATAGAGGGCATGAAGCTAGAAAGTGTCAGGGTGGGGGGGATAAAGAGGTTTTAAGGTTACATCAAAGCTCTGGAATGTTCTAGTCCATCCTCCCAAGCCTGTGCAATCTCCCTCTGGATTGACAAGGGTGAATGGTATCAGGCATTCTCTTTATCATTCTTGATTTCTACACAAGCTTGGGGCTAACAACAGCTGTAGCTCCCCACTGCTTACCTCGGCATGTAGCTAGACCATGCGTGTCTCCTTGGAGTGTAAGAATGTGCATCCGGAGCCTCTTTCGTGGGTCTAGGTTACAGATACCCATGAGACTCCTAAGTAACTGTGAGGCGATGAAGTGTGAGACCTCACATGATGCACAGCGTACCAAAAAGGCACAGTGACATAATTCAATAGCTATGACCAAGCTTGGGGGTAGAAAGCATTTCTAGAGGAAAATAAAGATGACTGAAGGATAGTGAGTTTAGAGTGCAGCACTATGCCAGGATCGGAGAAAGGCCAAGGTCAGGGAAGATTTCTGTTCTCAAACCCTGCAGCTTTGTCTACCCATCCTTTAAGGTGTGTGTGTGTGGGGGGGGGGCAGAAAGAACGTGCTGGAGCCTACAGGAGGCTTCTAGGTGAAAATATGGACCAACCTCTTGACATTCGTCTGACCTCTGCCCACAGGGTCTTCATGGGTTATCCCAAAACATGGGGAGCGATTGTCTTGCCTCCCTCTCAGGGTGGCTTCTGCAGTCAGTCCCCAGCCCTGTGGGACAGAGAGCAGGCCACACCCTCGTCCAACAGCAGGTGTCAGCATTCGCCCTGCTCATCTCTCTTCAGCGCCGGTCAGAGCTCTCCCGATTCAAGTTATCTGCTCAAAAGAGATCTAACATGTGATTTCTAAAAAAGGAAAAAAAGCCAGATTATCAGATGAACGCTAAAACTTCTCTTGAGAATTAAAGGACTGAAGAAACTGCCCACACTTAGACATGTTGAAATGCAACCTGAAAAGAGGTTTTGTTCCTCATCCAAGTTTCGGACAACTCGATTTCATGTAGCATTTCTGATGAAAAAAAAAAA
>PVHP010026488.1:0-24586 GCA_004024765.1 Zapus hudsonius | reverse complement strand
ACAGGCCTTTTGCCAGCAGCTCAGACCCTGCGCAGAAACAAACAAAAACTAGGCCTGAGCGTCTAGGCTGGGTGCCAGGCTTCAGGATGTCTTGCGCTCTTTTGTGCCTAAGCTTGGCAGTTGCTGTTAGGGGCAGGCTGACTTGCCCTCACAAGAACATTTAAGCTGGGCGTGGTGTGCACGCCTTTAACCCTAGCACCGGAGGCAGAGGTGGGAGTTTGAGGCTGCCCCGAGACTACATAATGAATTCCAGGTCAGTCTGGGCTGGAGCGAGACCCTACCTCAAAAAACAAAACAAAATGGAGGACATCAATTGGGAGTGATTGCTCACATCCGTGTTCTTAGCACTTGGGAGGTAGAGGCAGGAGGAGCAGAAGTTCGAGGTTATCCTCGGCTTCATAGTTCAAGGCTAGCCTGGGATACAGGAGACCTTACCTCAAGACAAAAAAAAGAAAAAATTAAGAAACACTATGGGCTGGAGAGATGGCTCAGCGGTTAAGGCACTTGCCTCCAGTGCCTATGGTCCCAGGTTCAAATCCCCAGTACCCACATATGCCAGACACACAAGGTGGTGGCCCTGGTGCTCTCTCTCTCTCTCTCTCTCTCTTTCTCTGTATTTCTGATTGAAAATGAATAAATAAAATATATATTAAAAAAAAAAAAAAAAAGAAACACTAGGAGCACTGGTCATAGGGTTTAAATGGATCTAACAAGCCACTTGGTGGCAGTACGCCCCCAGTCTGCACAGTGTGGAGTTACTGGTGGGTGTTTGGGTCTCCTTTACGAGTCCTCCCGCACTGTATCCATTGATCCTCAGACAATATCTGTCCCGAATGGAAAGGGTATACTTACCTTCTTTTTTTTTTCTCACAGACAAGACTACATTATATATAAAGATTAGATAATGTGACTGGCATAAGAAATTGAATGAGACATTATAATGTCTGCATTAGACTTGTTTTTTTTATTAAATATTTTATTTATTCATTTTCAAGCAGAGAGAGAGAGAAAGAGAGAGAGAGAGAGAGAGAGAGAGAGAGAGAGAGAGAGAGAGAGAGAGAGGAGAGAGAGCACCAGGGCCACCACCTTGTGGGTCTGGCTTATGTGGGTCCTGGGGAATTGAACCGGGGCCTCAGGCACTGGAGGCAAATGCCTTAACCCCTGAGCCATCTCTCCAGCCCCTAGAGTGTCCATTTTTCTATGTCTCTTCATTTAATCTGAACAAACACTGTACAGAGAAGAAAATTGGGTCATATTTTGTGTGACCCTCTACATGCTCAAATGGCCTTTAGAAAGACCTTCTAATTTTCTTTAAAAATGTGTCAAGTACTTTCCTCATCTTTTGTTGACTTGAGGGATGAACAATGCACCTAATATAATTTAATAGTGAGTAGGAGAAACTTGAATTAGGTGCTGGCACATTTGACCTGGGAATGAGTTTTGTTCATAAGTTCATTAGTTTGTCCATAGGCAGTCCTGGTGCCAGTGACAAATACGGGAGGGTTTCAACACTCAAGTCCAGGCCAAAGCTGGTTCCAGAGTTTGAACAGCCCACACAAGTACCACCTCGAGCTTCTTAAGAAGCTTCTAGAGGTCCTAAGTTCACATTATGTTTAGAAATCAAGAGTCACGTCTGCTTTGCCTGCGTCCTGGTCTTGTCACCGCTCTGCAAGGCAGCACGGGAGCCCATCTTTTTACCTGTTCCGAACATGGAGTGATGACGTTACTCAGAAGCAATGAAGGGGGCCTCACACAGGGCCTGTTCTCTCATCCCTCCCTTCGTTTGAGAGAGAGGGAGAGAGGGAGAGGGAGAGAGAGAGGGAGGGAGAGAGAGGAAGAGAGAGGGAGAGGGAGAGAGAGGGAGAGAGAGAGAGGGAGACAGAGAGAGGGAGGGAGAATCGATGCAGCAGGGCTGCTTGCCGCTGCACATGAACTCCAGGTGTGCATCCTTTTGTGCATCTGGCTTGATGTGGGTCCTGGGGAATTGAACCTGGGTTAGGCTTTGCAGGCAAGCGCCTTAACTGCTGAGCCATATCTTTAGCCCAAGATAAAGTTTTTTTTTTTTAATCTCAGTTAAATGCTGAAATCAATGTAGCATTCATATGTTCAGACATTTATTTCCAGGATAAAGTTTTTATTCATAGATGACTTGAATATCGCCATGTAACACCAAGTATTATATTGAAAGAAAAACAGAGCTGGAGAGATATGATTAAAGTGCTTGCTTGCAAAGCCTGATGGTCTGCATTTGACTCCCCACTACCCACATAAAGCCAGATGCACAAAGTGCTGCAAGCATCCGAATTTGTATGCAGCGGAGAGCCTGCGTTGATCCATGGCACCTGCATGAAAAGCTGAGCCTGGCTGCATGAGCCTGGAATCCCAGTGTTGAGGAGAACGGAGACCGGAGCCCCGATGGGCTCTTGGGTCAGACTCTCTAGCGGACAAACTAGGAACTCCAGGCTCAGTGAAATAAGACTGATACCCAGCGTTCTCTGGCCTCCGTACATGTGGGCATGAGGTATGTCCATCTCCACAGCAAGGTGCATTGCTACACATGTAAACTACACACAAATACCAAAAAACCCATAACAAAGTAAAAATTCAAAAATCTACCTCAAGGGCTGAAGAGATGGCTTAGCAGCTAAGGCGTTTGCCTGTGATGCAGAAGGACCTGAGTTCAATTCCCCAGTGCCCATGTAAAGCCAGTTACACAAGAGGGCGCATGTGTCTGGAGTTCATTTGCAGTGGCTGGAGGCCCTGTTGTGCCCATTCTCTCTGTCTCTCTCTCTCTCTCAAATAAATAAATAAAATATTTTAAACAATAAAAAAACTACCTCAAATAATAGAAAAAGAATTTTAAAACATACCATTTATAGTGGCATCACAAAGGTGCAAAGATACTCAGTGGAAATTTTAACAAAGTATATAACTTTTCTAATGTTGAAATTTAAATAAAGTATTAGTGATATAATTTAAAGACGAGCTAAACAATGGATAAATTATGTGCATGTCCTGGTTTGATTCAGGTGTCTCCATAAACGTGTGTTCTGAATGCTTGATCCCAGCTGATGCTGGAATTGAAACCTTTCCAGAGGCGTGGTGTTGGGGGCGGGCTTCCCCTTGCCAGTGTTTGGCACAGCTTCCTGCCGCTGCTTCAGTGCCGTGGTGGAGGTGATGCCCACCCTCTGCTCATGCCGTCATTTCCCTGCCATCACGGAACGTCCCCTTGAGCATGAAAGCCAAAATGACTTCTTTCCTCCACAAGCTGCCTTTGGTTGGATCCTTTGTCGCAGCAGCAAGAAAGGTTGACTGCACAATCTCAGTCATGACTAATCAAACCAAATTAATGTCCAGAAAGCCCAACCAAAATCCCAGGAGGCTTTTTGTAGAAATTGACAAATCGCCTCTATAATCCATATAAAAATGCAAAGTATGTGGAGCAGACAAAGCAATCTTAAAAGATTTAGCACCTAACTTTTAGACTTAATCACCGTAATTAAGACGATGTAATCTGTCCACAAAGATAACACTGAGGTCAATGGACATTGCAGAGACTAAAAGTGAGCTGGCACCCACAGAGCTCTTGATTTCCTTTTTTAAAAATATTTTTTATTTGATTTATTTATGAGAGAGAGAGAGAGAGAGAGAGAGGAGAGAGAGAGAGAGAGAGAGAGAGAGAGAGAGAGAGAATGGGCACACTGTAAACGAACTGCGGACATATGCGCCCTCTAGTGTAGCTGGCTTTACATGGGCACTGGGGAATTGAACTCCGGTCCTTCTTCATTGCAGGCAGACGCTTTAACCGCTAAGCCATCTCTTCAGCCCAGAGCTCTTGATTTCTGACAAAAGCTCAGAGGTGGCCCAGTGGGATACGGGTCGCCTCTTCAACAAGTGGTGCTGAGACAGCTGACTGTCAACATGCACACTGAGAGCCTCCATCCCTCAACCTAAGCCTTGTCCCTTAGGTAAAAGTAGCTGAAATGGACATAAATGTACAGTTTGACTCTAAAAAGGTTTAGAAGAAAATAAACTGAAAAATCTTCCCTCTTGAAGGTTGGGCAAGGAATTCATAGGTGTGATACTAAAAGCGTAGGAAGGAAAAGAAAAATTGAAATGGAAGATTTGGAAACTTGGGTTTTATCAAAATTTAAACTTTTGTACTTCAATGGGTACCATTGAGAATGTGAGGAGACAACCCGCGGAATGTTTTTGGAGAAAATACAAATCAGATGTCTGATAAAGGACTTACATCCAAAATGCACAAAGAGGGCTGGGGAGGTTGCTCAGTGGTTAGAGGCTCGTGATCGCAAAGCCTGCTGGCCCAGGCTTCAATTCCTCAGTATATATAAGGACACAAAGTGATACATGCATCTGAACTTTGTTTGCAAGAAGTCTTCTTTCTCTCTGCTCACAAATAAATAAATAAAACTATTTTTAAACCCCCCCAAAAATCCAAAACCCAAAAGACACAAAGATTTCATCCCATGCAACATAAAAAGACAAGTATGCCAGTTACAAAAGGTAAAAAGTTATCATGGTGGTTTGAATGAGGTGGCCCCAAAAACTCATGTGTTCTGAAGGCTAGGTCCTCAGCTGGGGGCAATTTGGGATTTGGAGCCCCCAGGATATAGGCAGGCCTATGGGTGGTACAGCCAGCTTCCCTTTGCCAGTGTTGGGCAACTCTATTGCTGCTGTTGTCGGTCTGATGTTGGCCAGGAGGTGGTGGCCAGCCTCTCCTCAAGCTGTTTTTCCTGCCACCTGGGGCTTTCCCTCGAGTCTGTAAGCCAGAATAAACCCTTTCCTCAACCAGCTGCTTTTGGTCAGGTGCTTTGTGCAGCAACGGGAAGCTGACCGCAGCAGTCAAGAATCGGCATTTCATCAGAAAGTAACTATGGACGGCAAAAATGGCACCAAAAGGTGCCTGGTGTCATTATTCACTAGAGAAATGCCAGTGAAACCATGGCAACAGACCATTTCATCCCTCGAGGATGGCTGTCATAAAAGCCACGGGTAAGGAGCAAGCTCGGGAGAGGCTGTGAAAGATCGGTGTGCTCACACGATATCGGGGACAACGTGCAATGTGCCAGCCACCAGGTTGACAACCAGGTTGGTTGAACATGCATTTCCCGTCCAGCCCAGCGATCATCCCTGGATTTGCACAAGAGAAATGGAATCACGCCTACACAAAACCTTTTCCCCACGGTTCGCAGCGCCAAACCGTGGAGACAACCGATGTCCATCCACAGTGAACGGATGGAGAGTTACCCGGCCATTCTAAGGAGTAAAGTGCTGATAGATACAGACTGGAATGTGGATGAGCCTAGAAAATGTTCTGGGCATAAAAACCCAGCACACACCGTGCATTCCACTCTTTGAGGCACTCAGAGTAGAACAGACTGTAGCCGAGTGCAAGCCCGGGGCTGAGGGGTGGGGAGGGCCTATGGGGATGGGCTAGTCTTGGGGTCCAAGTATTGAAGTGGAAATGCTTGCACGCCTTTGCAAATATGCTAACACCTACTGAACTGAACTCCTGAAAAACCAAAACTAAAAAAGCTAGTAAAATATCACATGTGCAAACACTATAGCTTTGGGAGAGAGACAATATCTAAGGGAACACTTGAACATGTTAGGGTGAGCGCTCTGGGCTTAAGGAACAAAAGAAGAAAACAGAAAAGACCCCTAACCCTTGAGAAGCACAGGGTCAGAGAACACATGGGGCCCGAGGGTGGGATTTCACTCACGAGTGGCAGCAGGACAGTCCAGACATGGCCCGATTGTTGGGATGGTTTAGAAAACCTGTCCATTGTTCAAAAGACATAGAAAAAGCCTCTCTCTTTTAAAAGTTATCTTTATTTGATTAATGAGAGAGAGAGAGAGGAGGATGGGCATGCCAGAACCTCTGGCTTCTGCTGAAATGAACTCCAGATGCATGCATCACTTTGTGCACCTGGCTTTATGTGGGTGCTGGGGAATTGAACCCGGGCTGTCAGGCTTTGCATTTAATTCTTTAAATCTGAGCCATCTCTCCAGGCCCCCCAAAGTCTCTTTTTTTCCAATTGTAAAGTTTAAACCAAAGTACACCAAGGAACCAGTGTTTTAAAATTTATCTATTATTTTAATCTGTTCCCATTTTCTCCATAAGGTGTTTATGCTACCATTGTCTGTGTGAGTACACTCCTTGAACTGTTTTTTTCTCACTAAATCACACACTTGCCAGCTTGGTAATTTCCCCATTGGGTTCCTGTAGGTGTGCTGCATAAAGCAGAATTTCAGAGGTGGATGCGTCGTACATATTGTTTTCCTAGTCATCTATAAAGATGTTGATTTCTCCCCTCCCCCCACCGAGGTAAGGTCTTTCTCTAGCCCAGGCTGGCCTAGAACTCACTGTAGTCCTGGGCTGGCCTTGAACCCACAGCGATCCTCCTACCTCTGCCTCATGATGCTCAGCTTTTGATTTTTAAAAACTATTTTATTTATTTCTTTGAGAGAGAGAGAAGGAAGCAGACACACACACAGAGAATGTGTGCTCCAAGGCCTTCTGCCAATGCAAATGAACTCCAGATACTTGCACCACATTGTACATCTGGCTTTATGTGGGTGCTGGGGAATCGAACCGCAGCCATCAGGTCCTGCAAGAAAGCAGCTTAATGGCAGAGCCATCTCTCCAGCCCTGATTTCTTTTTTTATTTTAAATATTGTTTCCTGGACTTTGTTCTTTGTAAGCTTTCTCTGTTCTGGGCACTTTCCTGCCTTGTTTTGGGGTGCTTTCTCTCCGGGTTGCATGTATGATCTCTCTTTGAGCTCCGAGCCCTTAATCTCTTAATCCTCTCCGATCTCTCCTGTGAGGAGGATCATGTGGCTTAAGCTCTGATGTTTCGCTTTTTTGTTTTTGTGCGTGCATGTGCGTGTGTGTGAGTGTGTGTGTTTTCTCCAGAGGTTTCTTCCCTAGAGATTTCTCCTGCTTGCTGTCTTCTGGATGCTTCCCTGTCTTGCTTCGTCCCTCTTTAAGTCCTTACTATCTCTTAACCCTCTCTGACCTCCTGTGTGAGGGGGATCTTTGCTTTCTACTCGTGTCAGCCCCTCCGCTAAAGGCTTCTTCCCCAGATGTGAAGGTTTTCTCCATCTCCTCTCTCCCCCCAGCCTGGCTGGGAAGGGGAAGCATCTCTTTTTGGCTGGGGCTTCCCTGCTAGCCTTCTCTCTGGATCCTCACTCTCCTCGAACCTTATAAGTCATTATTTAAAAATATTTTTATTCATTGTGTGCATGAGTGTGTGTGCCCTTGTGTCAGGTCTCTTGCTCCCATAAATGCTTGCCAGATGCCTGTGCCACTTTGCATCTGGCTTTACATGGGTGCTGGGGAATTGAACTCGAGCCAGCAAGCTTTGCACGCAAGTGCCTTTAACCACTAAGCAATCTCCCTGGCCTGTTGTTGATTTCTTTGAAATTAGGGTTCCCGACAATGAACTTGAGCATAATTATTTGCTAGTGAAGAAATAGGCTTGTGTTCCCTGTCAGCAGCTCATGGTGTAGAAAGCCTTCTCTCTGGGCCACAGCCCTTGCTGTCACGCTCTGATAGCCCCGATCTTGCATCACATATTTGCGGAATGCATCCTAGGGTGTGAAATTATTTCTTTCAAGCCGCATTGTGCATCTGGCTTTCTGCGGGTACCGAGGAACTGAACCTGGGATGGCAGGCTGTGTAAGCAAGCACCTTTCACCGCTGAGCCATCTTCCCAGCCCCCAAGTTAGTCTTGATTTCTAGGAAGCCGGAAGGCTTTGGAAGGAACGTTTGTATGTCGTGTTCCGCCGTTTTCCTTCGAGCACCGTATTGCCATCTTGAAAGTGCCATTACCTCGACCCTGTAGCTGTGACAACAAAATAGGCAGGACAATACAGTGTAGGTTGGTGGAAGGAGGGCAGGGCCACTAGCCCCTCTCCCGAGGGTCCCCCTTCTGCACCCTTCTGCTCCCGAGCTGTGTGAGGCGTTGAGTCCTCGCCCACCTTGGGGGACTCTTCAGTGATGCAGCCCCTTTTGAGTCACTGAACGTCACCAGCAGTGTCCCCAATAAGCATCTTGCTCACACGGAGTCATGTCTTGGTTTGCTGTTGCCCCATCTGCCTGGGAGAATAGGAATTTCTGTGCATCTTCCAGGAACTGTCACCCAGTGATGACGTGGGTTACAAGGGTTTCTGCTCTCAAAACTCACTCAACTGGAACGAGAGGGAAGGTGATGGGGAGTGGGTATGAGTAGGTGCATGCAAATGTCCTAAGGAAACCTAGCATTTTGCACAATGATGCCGACAGAAACCCATTGGACTTTGCATTGAAGATCTGTGCAGGCTACTGAGGTAGGAAGCAAGGGACCGTTTTCTTTCCTCAGTCATTCGGAAGCCCAATCTGCATAGCTCTGCGTTGTAGATGCTTCTGCTACATTAGTGAACATATCTGGCAGTTTAACAGGCCCCCTCCATCTCTGTCAGCAAAGGAACAAAGCCATCAGGCTGGTTTTCCATGTCCAAGGTGTAAAAACGGGATCTGCGGCCGTCAGTCACACCCGCTGCCTGGCTTGCTCTGACCTAGCTGGTGGACTTTTGGAGAAATTCCCGTTATTCCCATTCGAGGGCTGAGCTGCAGAAGCTGCAGAAGCTGCAAAGGTCCGTGTGGCCAAAGAGGAAGCTGTTTTGAGAGGTGATCATCAGACGCAGCTGGAAGGGGACGCAGCCAGAACACGCCGGCTGTTCCGCTGTTAAGGACGGTCCTCATTCCCTGCGACCCCAGCATGTCGGGTGCAGTAGCCAAGTGCAAAGCTAATCCCAAAGGACACCAGGACTCTGATGAGGTAAAAGCGCCTATCAAGTTCTTTCTTTTCCTTTTTGAGACAAGGTCTCCTATAACCTAGGCTGCTCCAAACTTAACTCCTTGGCCTTCAGCAGCACGCGAGTGAGCCCAACACTGGCAAGGGGGGAGCTGGTTGTAACCCTCTTAAGCCTGCCCTCAACCACACACCTCCTCTAGCAAGGCTCCAGTTCCCAAATTGCCACCAGCTGGGGACCTAGCATTCAGAAAGCACGAGTTTATGGGGAACATCTGATCCAAACGATCGGAATTCCAGGCCAGCCTAGGCTACATAGTGAGTTTCCCACCTGGGAGTGAGTTCTAGGCCAGTCTGGCAATAGAGTAAGACCCTGCCTCAAACACCGAAGCCAAAATCAAAGCTCAACCAACCAATCAGCTAACCAACAAGGCTCCCTGTTTTTCAGAACTTTGTGAGCAGTTCATTATGTGGAGGGTTAACCACCTGCTGTAGCTTTGAGATGATGGCAAACAGGATTTCAGTCCTAATTCACAGCAGCTTAAAAGATGACATTTTTTTGGAGACAGGATTTCACATAACTCATGACCTCAAACAACCACCTCCTCTTCCCCGTCCTCCCCCTCTTCTTCCTTCCTCCTCCCTCCTCTTCCTCCTCCTCCTCCTCCTCCTCCTCCTCCTCTTCCTCCTCCTTTTATGAGGCAGGGTTTCACGATGGGCCAGGCTGACCCGGAATTCATTATTTAGCCTCAGACTCTCAGTGATCCTCCTTCCTCTGCCTTCTGAGTGCTGGGATTAAAGGTGTGCGCCCCCATGCCTGCCTGGCCTCAAACTTCTAAGCCTCCGTGTACCTTCCAGGGTTGAACTGTGTGGATATGGTGGCCACACCTGTAATTCCAGCACTTGCTCTCTTGCCTCACTTTTTTTGTAGGGTTTTATTCTCGCCTTTATTCAGGCTGGCCTTGAACTCCAGGAGACTCTCCTAACTCAGCCTCTGGAGTGCTGGTGTGAGGAGCCACCACGCTTAGCTATGTTAACGTCACTGTCTCTGTGGGAAGTCTTGAGAGGTCTAAGCAAGGGTTCCAAATAAAGGTCTTGGTAGGTGGGGTGGACATCTGCCTGACTCTGACTTGGGGTTCAGAGAACTCACTTTGGACTCAGTGTCATTTGATGTTGGCAGAGTCACCTTGAACTCCAGTTTAATTATTAGGCCACCGTCCAGTTTCTCATTCCCACTTGGCATCGTGATAGACCAACATCGGCCCGTTTCCGGGGCTGCATCCTCTCTTGGTAAACACTAGGCTGCAGTTCCTTGAACTTGGCCTCCTGGATGGCTAAGGCTCCTCCCGGCACACATTCCCCCAGGGGAGCTTCCGAGCCTCAGCTGCTCCCAGCACTTCTTGCCGCTTCAGGTCCTCAGAGAGCTTCGTGGCACATGGCCCTGATCTTCCCCGAGTCTTACCAGGGGACCTTCTGGCCCTTCCCCAATGGGCTGCCCTGCTGATTGTGAGTAGACCCCGAAAGTCAGCTCTAAGGACATGAAAACACTTGTATGAATTCTTTAGGACCCTTTTCATATTGCATCAATTCACAAAACAATTGAACTTCAGAGGTTCATGAAATCTTAGAGACCTGCACCAGAATTTCGGATTAAATACTACACAAGGGGCTCAGCGGTTAAGGCGCTTGCCTGCAAAGCCTACCAACCTGGGTTTGATTCCCGGCACCTGCGTAAAGCCAGAGGCACCAAGTGGCAGATGCGTTTGGAGCTTCTTTGCAGGGCTGGATGCCATGATGTGCCCATTCTCTCTGTGTGTCTATCTCTCTCTCTGAGTGTAAAGAAAGAAATAAAGAAATAAAATATTTTAAAAAACTAAACAAAACCCGGGGAAGGTGAGCATGGTGGCACAGAAGGTAGTGTGAGAGGAGGCTGAGGCAGGAGGATTGAAAGCTGGAGGCCCGTTTGGGCTACAGAGTGCCATCTTGTGCCAATTCAAGAAGTCAGAAAAGGACAAGAGGAAGAAGGGGGAAGAAATGGGCAGGAGGGTTATCAAGTAGTGATAGTAATACAATTATTATTTAATACTCTTAGCTTTACCAGGTAAGGATGTTTAGAAATAAAATGGCCATATCACCTGCCTTTGTTATCATTTCATAAGAGAAGGGACATTCTAATAGCAATAAATTGAAATAGACATAATTTCATAATTTAAAAACTGCATACATTTAGCCTTATGAAAAATTCATTACACTGTCTTCCCTTAATTTCCATTTGGACACAGATCAGTAAAAACCCTGTCGTGGACCAGGGGTCCACAGTGTTCCTTCAAACAGCATTTGAGGCGAAGGCCAGCCCCTCATTTTATAGATCAGAAGGTGGCAATGTGCCAAGTTCCAATTATTTTCCAAGGTAACCAGCAGGTCTGGCGTTCTCTTGACGAACTTTGCTAAATTAGGTTTCCAATAACACAAAAGGCCTTCCCTGCTGATGATAACTTTGGCAAAAGCTAGATTCATTATTTTTTATAGATTCATCCTTAATTCAGTATCTTTTTTTCTTTAGCAATTCTGAAATAACAGAGATTCTCATGACAGAGAGTGCTTTGGGGTGGGTTCCATACACCAGATGCCATATGCTTCATGTTGAATTTTAAGGGACATTGGGCTCCTTTTCACTGATGCCTTTTCGTTTTATAATGATAGACGTCACTTGGAGATTTTACCTCTAAAAAATTCTTTCTTTTCACTAAATAATGTAACTCATTATGGACAATAAATATATATTAAAAAAAATTCTTTCTTTTTTTTTTACCCCACACAAGCTTTTTTAAAAAATATTTTATATATTCATTTTTCAAGCAGAGAGAGAGAGAGAGAGAGAGAGAGAGAGAGAGAGAGAGAGAGAGAGAATATACCAGAGCCACCATCTTGTGGGTCTGGCCTATGTGGGTCCTGGGGAATTGATCCTGGGGCCTTAGGCACTAGAGGCAAGGGCCTTAACCGCTGAGCCATCTCTCCAGCCCACCACACAAGCTTTTAAAAGCACTTTTATTTATTTTGTTAACACGTGCATGACAGGAAACAGAAACACAAGAAGCACAATGCATCACCCAGTCGCAGGCAGCTCTGCTGGACACACTGCCTGGACCCTGAATGGGCAGCAGCATTCCGTGTGGGCGCCTGAGCCTGTCCAGTAGGTGCATGCTCTCCCACACTGAAAAGTCCCAAGGAAACCTTAACTACCTGAGTCTTTCGATAGCTAAGAATATGCTACATCATCTCAATCCGACAGGATTGCCATCCTGTCTTCCTTGGCAACAAAAATTTCACAGAAGACAAAAATGGCAACAGGCCTCTAGATAGAAGTATTGGCAGAGTTACGATTCAAAGTCTAAAAAATTCCAGACGACCCCTGGAGGAGGTTTTCCAGCGGAGTGGGGAGGGGAGGGAATTGGGGATAACAACTCATTGCTTGCCCACTAAATATGTAACTCATTATGGACAATAAAAAAAATAAGTCTAAAAAATTATTTCTAGCAGTCATTTTTCAAATTTCCCATGCTTCAAGGATCTCTAAGGTTGAGAACTATTTAATAGAAATTATTCCATGAAGAACAGCAAACCCACTACCACTTCCTTGGCTCCAGCCTCTGAAACCCACAACGGGAACGAAGGACACATTAAGTTTGCTGAATACCATTTCCGTCAGCCTCCCTTTTTCTGGGAAACAATGTCCACTAGGAAAAGCAGAGGTTGGAACAAAGAAAATGCTGCTGGTGCTAGAATTCAGACGATCAGTGAGAGTCATTTGAAGTCAAGAGTTGCTCTTAATTCTTCAAGCAAGAATGTATTAAATGGAAGTATTTATTAAAATGGAAGAAAAAGATCATTGCAATAATCCTCTCAACTGGAAATCATCTTTCTCCGATATATATATTCATTTGTTCATTTGTAAAGTTTGTGGCATAAAGAAACCCCACTTATTACTAATACTATTTTGTAATGTCACTGTAAAAATAGTTTTCATTTCCATATGTGTATACCACAAAAAGAATTTGAAGGTAGGTCCATTTAAAACACAAGTAAATCTGCCGGGTATTTAGTAATTTAAAAAACTATAACTTTATTATGAATAAGTTTATGCATTGTATGAGCAAATCTTGTGAATGTGTCCCCGTTTCCCTCCTCTCTGTCCCCTCCCCACTGGGGTCCTTGCTCCGTGTGCATACTGGATCTGTCCATAGGATGGGGGGTATGAACTGCCCCAGAGGGAGCCAGTTTTTCATTGATTTTTTTTCCTTCCCCCTTGTGTATTGTTGCTAAGGGGGAAATGTCTCTGGATTTTTTTTTTTTAATAAGGATATGGCTAAATCTCCTAGGACCAGAAAAGCTGGGAGGATAGCTCTTTATTCTGGGAACAACACGTAAAATGTGGCATTGGATCTTAGATCCCCACCCCACACACAAGAAATTTGCTTAACAATGTGTAGTCTATTTCAACCTAGCGGTTTTGGACAAGCCTTAGAAATGACCAGCGACTAGACAGGGATTTGGGGACATTTTTCAAAAGAAATGCCAACTAGTATTTACCTCCCTGCTTCCCTCCTCCCTCCTCTCTCCTTCTCTTCCTCCTTCCTCCCTCCCTGTCCAGGGGAAGCCAGTTTATTCCTAAGTAGAATTAAGTTGCTCCTAATAACACAACCATGACTAGCCTACGTGGTCTCCCCTGATCAGCAGTGAGGCTCCAGGCAATGGCTCTTGGCTGCTCTGCCAGCTTAGCAAACCCACGAGACCACAGCAGGATAGCAGCGGTCTCTTCCCCGCGGCGGGAGTGCAGGGCTTGAGCCTTTGTGACCCAGGAAGGCCTCCTGCTGGCCCTCCGCTTACAGTCTCCAGGGTGACCCAGTGTGAGCCCAGAGCCTTCATCGGCCAAGCAGTTAACAGAACAGCAGCCTTTCTCAGGCGACAAATTACCAGCGGGAGTGGCAGCTCTGTGTCTCCGTGTCCTGGAGACACCCAGATGGCCCGCCTGAGCAGAAAGACCCAGACTGTCACGCGGAGGCACCAGAACCCAGGCCGACTAAAAGTCACGTCTGAAGCAGCTGAACAATAGCTGGTCCCCGGTTTAGATGGAAACCTTCCCGGTGCCACGCTGTGGGGGTCGAAGGGCCTCCCCCTAATGTGACCACAAATGTGTTGCAAGTGCAGTGTGTTTGGAGAATGCTGTAGCCTTTCCTCTGCTCCCAAAACAACAGGACAAAGCTGAATGGGGGCAGAAAGATGGCTGTCTCGGGTTTCGATAACATGGCGCTGTCCCTGTGACACGACTTTGTGGGCTCGAAAAGTCACTGAAAAATCTTAAGTGAGGAAGCTTGCTGGGAGGCAAAATCAAACTCGTGTTCTCCAGATTCCTTTAGACAATTCCAAACTTCCATAAATTCACCCTCAAGAGGCGGTGATGGCCGAGAGTCAAGGCGGATCACAGAGAATTTGGGCTGCAGGGATGGCTCAGCAGCTGGGTGCTTGCCTGCAAAGCCTAAGGACCCCGGCTCCATTCCCCAGGACCCTCTAAAGGCAGATGCACAGAGTGGCTAGCCCCGTTCTTTCATTCTCTGTCTCTCTTCTCTCCCTCTCTGCTTGCAAATCAATCAATCAATCAATCAGAGGAGTCATAATATTTCAAGACATAATGGCTCATTTTTCTACCATTTATTGTTACCACACAAAATGGTGCCTTAGCTCTCCGATCTGAAATCATTAAGGAAAAAAGAACCTGAAAGAACTTAGCATTTTGCTGACTTGGTGAAGAGCCAAATACTTTGAAAGCTGCATTTCCCGAAGGCGTCATCCATCAGGCTTTACCAAGCACACATAGTAAGAATTCCTGGCTTGTTTCAAGCCCCGTGAAAAGAACAATAAATTCAGAAAGTTTCTGTCTTAGCAGCTAAAAGGGAAGAGAAAGCTTTCTTTTTGTAACAGCTCCTGCGAAGAGAAACTGGTAGATTTGACTAATCAATAGTAGATCTGAGTCTTGCTCTCAATGCTGTATTCATGCAAGGAAAATGTCTTCCATAATCAAAATATGCTGCGTCTCTTTGGGTGAGACCCGGTTTCCTACTTCTGAGCAAGGCGGCCAAAGTGTCACGGGGAATTCTGCCTCTTACAGGTGTTCTCAAAGCTACGTTCAGGAAATGCAGATTCAGCAAAGTGGGAAGAATGCTAACCTCGTACATATGAAGGGCTCAGTCCCCAGCACCGCCTAAACGGGGTGAATTCTCAGCACCTGGGAGGTGGACTCAGGAGGATCAGGGGTTCAAGGCCATCTCTGGTTACATAGTGAGTTTGAGGCCAGTCTGGACTACAAAGGACCCTATCTCAATAAGTAAATAGATACACAAGTTACTTTCACAGAAACAAGAACTCGCTTCCTTAATAATTAAGTATCTGAGCAATTTACCCGCATCACATAAGGTGATCATAACTGATTTATAAAATGTGGTGGTTGGTGGACAGAAAGAGAGGCTTTAAAGTGGCGCAAAATTTGTGTGAGCGTAGCAGCAGACACCCACACAGTGTGCACCAAACATGGAAGACTCCAGAAAGCCAATATAAGGGACTTGAGCACCTGTAGAGCTTGGTATCCGCAGAAAGTTCTGGAATCCATCTTTGTAGACACCAAGGGATGAAGTATAGCCATGAGACAGCTGTGGAGTCACAACTGTGGGCCTAGGTTCTGAAGTCACAGAGTCAGACCGGCTCTGGCCGGGGAGGGACACATTGCACCCCAAGAAGGCCCACAGAGCAATCCTTCTTCAGAACTGAGCACCTCCGCAGTCCCCTCAAAGGAAGCCGAAATAAACCCCACTTCCTGAAATGGCCTCTGTCAGGAGCACACGTGCCAGGCACTGGACCGCCATCGTGCACATGACAAGAGGGATTTCAAGCCTGAACCCAGAACAAAGAGGACACCCTCACGGTCACGTGACCAAAGGCATGCTTTGACAAAGGTTGCATCAGGGCTGGACTCTCCCGGAGCTGCAAATAAAAAGGTGCATTTCTTGTGTTTGTTTTGCTCTGATCATTTAATAAAGGGAAATCGAGAAGCAAGAGCAAGAGGTTTGATGCACAAAAAGAAAAATGACTCATTTCCATTTCCTGCCTGTTTTTTTTTTTCGGATTTCTACTCCTTTAAAAACACCTTAACGTTTTCCTTCTATAGCTTGTGCGCTCAGATGAAAGCTGTGATGCTCATTTTTAAGTAAGTCATTGGCTTTTCCCGTAGTGTGAGTGTGCGTGAGTGTGCGTGAGTGTGTCTGAGTTCTAGGGATGGAACCCAGGCAGCCTCCTGCTGAACACTTGCTCTACTACAAATTCAGTTGTAACGCAGTAGTTTTATGCTGCTAATCTGCCCCCGCCCCTGTTTCTTTCAGACATACTGTTTACCAAAATTGAGCTTAAGCATTAAAAACGTGAAGCATGTTATTAGTATTGTCTTTTATAACAAGAATTTAAAGAGAATGAAGGGAGGGCGCGAGGGAGTGAGGGAGAGGGAGGGTGTTCATAAGCATCACACATTTATTCTGATCATGTCTGGACTTTGGAATTCACAGATTTGTAAAGGGTAGTCAGGTGGGTGCCCTCTGTCCCTTTTAAATTAATTAATTACTTAGTTTGAGAGAGAAAGAGAGAGAGAGAGAGAGAGGCAGATAGAGAGAGAATGGGTGTGCCAGGGCCTCTGGCTATTGCAAACAAACTCCAGACACATGCACCACCTTGTGCATCTGGCTTTGGAACCTGGGTCCTGAGGCTTTGCCGGTTAGCGCCTTAACTGCTGAGCCATCTCTCCAGGCCCTCTGTTCTCTCTCTCTCTCTCTCTCTCTCTCTCTCTCTCTCTCTCTCTCTCTCTCTCATCCGGTATTTCTATAAAATGGAGACAGAGGTCTTCTTCTAGAGTTAGGGTGAGGGTTCCCGGATGATGGTAAGCGTGACACCAGAGGCAAGATCCTGCAACCGCACCGCGTGGGGACCATCGTGGCTCGGCCTCCTCCCTCGGCACAGGAAGGGTCAGCGTGGTGAGCTCACACAGCTGGCCAGGGTGACCCCTCGCTTCTCAGGACGCTTGGCCTAGCCCTTCGGGCAGGTCTCTTCGGCAGAGGGGACTGTCTGCAGGCTAACGAGTGGGTGTGAAACCTGCGCTAGCGTTTCCAGGACACCGGCTGCGATGGAATCAGTTATTCCCGAGTTATTCCAGAAGGTTCTTAGCGATCCTCCAATCCTTCATTCGTAGCCAAGGAAATGGGATCAGCAGTTAGTGCCAGGCCTCCAAGTTCACCATCCTGTTAGGATGGTAAGAGGAGAAGCAAGCCAGGCTGAGCAGTGAGTGACACGCCTGCAGACGGGCAGGAGAACGGGAAGGAAATCAGAAGAGTTTTTAAAAGTCTTCGAAGTTTATGGATTTGCGAAAATTGCCGTTTTTTAGAGAACGCCTTCCTGTGGTAAGTTAACCGGCGCAAGACAGTGTGCAGACTCTCTCTTGCGTCCCTCTGGGGTCTGTCATGCCTCTCCCGCTTCCTGACACAGCCAGTCTCAGAATCCATTTCACTTTGAGCCCCCCTAGTCCATCCCAGAGTGGCCTTAGCGTCTGCAGGAAACCAGCCGCAAAGTGACATTCCGGGTTGTGAATTGGGTGAAGGGAGGGTTTCTAGAACTTTCTTAAGAATGTGCCTTCCCTTGCCCTCTGGCAAAAACCAGGAGGGAAGAGAAGCATTTCACCGAGCACCCAGAGGGAAGAGGGTGAATTTCAAGGAAGCTCAAGGTGAAAGCAGTCTCCATGGGAAGAAAGCAGAGGCTGAGATAACATCTCTGGGGTAAATCAGGGACAAGAAAGACTAAGCGGGAGGAAAAGATGTCTCTCTGGAGGAGTTATGGGCTGGTCGGGCCAGGGAGCAGGTTTCCGTGCGAAGGACAGTGAGTCACGGCACCGCACATGGTGGGCAGAGCTGGGGAGCGGAGGATGATGGGACACCCAGAAGCCTCGAGGTCACAGCAGGCACGTGCACAGAAGCTACACTTTCCTGAGCCTCTGCAGGGACCCACTCAGCACCGAGCGAGGGGTGGGCTGCCCCATCCGGCTGCATGGAGACACAGCCTTCTTTCTGCCCTTCTCATGTCCTGTCCTCGCCCTCAGGGGCGTCTTCCTCCATCCCGTTTTCCCCTCACTATGAAGGAGCCAAAGCAGAAGCCATCACTGCTACCCAGGTGGGTAATTAGTGACATTTCTTATAGTTTATTTTCAAGGAGAGAGAGAGAGAGAGAGACAGAGACAGAGACAGAGACACACAGACACACACACACACACACAGAGAGAGAGAGAGAGAGAGAGAGAGAGAGAGAGAGAGAGAGAGAGAGAGAGGCTCTCTAGGCTCTCTAGTTGCTGCAAACAAACTTCAGACGTATGTGCCACGTTGTGCATCTGGCTTTACATGGGTCCCGGGAACGGAACCCTTGTTGCAGGCATTCTAGGCAAGGGCCTGAACCGTGGAGCCACCTCTCCAGCCCTAGTGTTATTGTTTTATGTTTAATTTTTTTGTTTTTGAGACACCATCTTGCGACGTAGCTCAGGCTGGCCTTGAACTCTTGGCAGTCTTCCTGTCACAGCCTCCCGAGTGCTGGAACTGTAGACGTCAGCTACCTTACAAGTGGCTCTGTAGTCAGTCTATTGTGACCTTCAAGGAGGCTCAGTGACCGGTGACAAGCAGAAGGGCATCCTCAGAAGGACATGTTCAGGTCTGCGTTGCAGGGCTGGAAAGCAGACACGGACAGGCAAATTTCTGGGCCTGCTTATTCCTTCTCTCACTCATTTCGCTCAGTGCGTGTCTATTGGGCACCGGGAGTAGGTGAGGCACGTGCCCAGCTGTGAAACAGCTGTGCTGTGGTCAACCCAATTACTTATCCTAATTAAAACCACTCAAAGCTGGCATGAAGGCACATGCCTATAATCTTCAGAGGTGGAGGCGGGGTATCAGGAGTTCAAGGTCATCTTCAGCTACATAGTAAGTTTGATCTAGCCTGGGCTACATGCAAACCTGTTTTAGAAAAAGAAACCAAACCAACCAACCAACCAAAAATAAAGAAAGCATTCCAAGGTGGTTGGGACAAATTTCCCTCCAGTTCATACCAACATGCAGCGAATGGGCAGCTCTGCTCTTCACTCTTCTGTTAGGAGAGACGGTTTGGTTACTGTGGATGGGCTTTGTTTCGTTATTGTTGCACATGTGTGTGTGTGTGCTGTATTTTAAATAAAAACAACATTCTGTAGACAAAGGATCTTGTCATTTTCAGTTTCAATGAACAGACACTAAGACTGTTCATTCATTCACTCATTGCTTGTCGATTCACACATTCCTTCCACTGACATATGGAGCACCAGGTAAAGCACCATGACCATCTCAGGCAGGAGTGAAACAAACAAGGATGGGGTCATGGTTTGACCCAGGTGTCCCCCACAAACGAATGAATGTGTTCTGATCGATCGATCCTCAGCTGATGGCAGTTTGGGTTTTCCAACCTCGCTGGAGCTGTGTTGTTGGGGGCGGGCTTATGGGGTTCTAAGCCAGCTTCCCCTTGCCAGAGTTTGGCACACCTTCCTGCCGCTGTTTGCAGTGCTGTGGCAGAGGTGATGTCCAGCCCTCTGCTCCTGCCATCGTTTTCCCTGCCAGGATGGAGTCTCCCCTCGGGTCCGTAAGCCAAATAAACCCATTCCTCCACAAGCCGCTTTTGCTTGGGTTCTTTCTGCGCAGCAACTAGAAAGCTGACCGCAACAGATGGAGACATGGTTCCCACCTCAGGGAAGCTTGCATTCTGCAGGAAGACTCCACAGACTTGTCCCTGTGCAGATCTGAGAATTCGGCAGGATTTCCAGGTACCAGAGCTGTAGTTTATGGCTCATGTCAACCACAAGGTGACCGATGTTGGAGAAGGTCAGTCCACAGATGGATGGGTTGGGACAAGGGTCACCTCTCCTAGGAAATGTAAAAGCCTTCAGGTCCACGCTTGGTGTCCACACAGGGACGTCTTTGGTGGGTCACCATCAAGCAAGTCACGTCTTTTTCCCTCTCCAAGGTCATCTAGTTATAGGCAGGCCGCCACCCTAGGAGCAAGCCATGAAGAGCTACTGCAAGCAGAGTTCCCATGAATGAAACCCAGTGACGGTTCTTCTGTGTTGCAAGGGAACAGCATAGGGAGCCCGGGAGACAGAGTGTGAAGCAAGCTGAATGAGCAGCCACTCTGGACTCGTCTCCTGATTGGTGCCACTCTTTTCAGCAAAGTGACACACTTCATCCGGCTGAAATCTGAAAGAGCCCCAAGGGAAAGCCAAGTGCGTTTTCAGACGGTGATCTTCCTGGGGTACAAACATTAATGGGTCATGGAAGAAAATAGAATCATCAGCCGTCACTGCTTAGAGACCTTTCGTGTCTGCAGTGAATACACTCCACAGGGTGATTGTCACAGACATGAGAGTGAATCAGTTCATTTTAAAATTCATTATTGACAAAGGCTTTGGCTCCATTCTTAGTTTCTGAATGCGTCTCTGCATCTGTAAGATTAAATGCGGCTCTAGGGGAAGCAGGGTGTGAGCAGCAGAGGAGGGTGGGAGAAGGCTGAGACAGTTTAAGAGTATCATAAGCCCTTCAAGATTTTTAAAGATTAAGTTTAAAGCTAGCACACAACATAATAGTTTTAAGAGTAATTCAAAGCTAGCATACAAAGTAATGGTGTGTGTGTGTGTGTGTGTGTGTGTGTGTGGGTGGGTGGGTGGTCCAGAGGTCAATATCAGATGTATTTCTCAATTATTCTCCACCTTTTTTTTTTTTTTTTGGTTTTTCGAGGTAGGGTCTCGCTCTAGCCCAGGCTGACCTGGAATTCACTCTGTAGTCTCAGGCTGGCCTCGAACTCACGGCGATCCTCCTACCTCTCTGCCTCCCGAGTGCTGGGATTGAAGGCGTGCGCCACCACATTTTTTGAGATAAAGTCTCTCAATGAATTCAGAGCTCACCAAATTTGACTACATTAGCTAGCTAGCTGGGAAGAAAGTCTTGCGCGTCCTCTGTTTCTTCCTCCTCAGTGCTGGGATTACAGGCACATGCGTCCATGCTGGCTGTTAGGTGTGTGCTGGGATCTGAGTTCAGGTCCTCAGGCCTTCATGATGAGCACTCACTACGCCATCTCCCTCAGCCCGTCATGGTATCTGTTTTAATTTCTTACAATGCTATTATTCTTTGTTCTTACTGGCCTCCAGCTCCCACTCCTCCTCCTCTTCCCTCTGCTTCTTCCTTGCTAGACCCCTGCTCTCCCCACAATTTCTTCTCTTCTGCTTTCAAGTCACACGTATTCATTACTGTCGCAGTCCGCTTTCGTGTTGCTGCAGAAAGAACAAAACAAGCTGATGGGAGGAAGGGGTTTATTTCGGCTTACAGACTCAAGAGGAAGCTCCATGGTGGCAGGTGACAGGAGAGCATGAGCAGAGGCTGGACATCGCTTCCTGGCCAGCATCAGATGGACAGCGGCAAGTGGAGAGTGTGCCAAGCACTGGCGAGGGGAAGCTGGCAATGACACCCCCAAGCCTGCCCCCCCAACAACACACCTCTGAGAAGGTTCCAATTCCCAGATTGCCCTCAGCTGAGGACCAAGCGTTCAGGACACGTAAGTGTATGGGGGACACCTGAATCAAACCACCACAATTACCTTCTCTCCCTCCCTCCTTCTCGTAGTCTCCTTTCTACTTCATGAACCCCTCACCCCCACCCCCACGTAAATCTAGACTCCTCGTTTTCCTGAGTTAGTTTTATTTTGCTTATTGTAATGCTGTCCCAACTGTCCGTCTGTCCGGCCGTCACCTGGAGCAGTCACGCTCCCACAACTAGGAAGGGCCACATTCGTCAGAGCTTTCTACTGAGATTTTTTTTCCTGGAAAATAATAAACTGCTCTTCAAGCACTTCGGCATCAGAAAAAGTCGGGAAGTAGGATCAATTCTTACCTTCATCAGGTAGAGGATACATGATAATCTGACTCAATGGACATATGAAAGGTGTGCGCAATGTTCATCCTGGAAAGTTCACAATTTATTAAACATTAAATTTTAAGAAAAAAAATTCTTACCTTCATCTTGCCGCTATTTCTGCAGAATAACAGCGTTGAGTTCCTATTCTCAAAAACTTTATGAAAGGGCTGGAGAGATGGCTCAGTGGTTAAGGTGTTTGCCTGAAGAGCCTGATGACCTGAGTTCGATTCCCCAGGACCCATGTAAAGCCAGATGCCAAGGGTGACTCATGCATCTGGAGTTCGTTTGCAGCAGCTGGAGGCCCTGGTGCACCCATGCTCTCTGTCTCTCCTCTATCTCTCTCTGCTTGTAAATAAATAAAATTGAAAAAAACCTTTTGAAAGTAAGTGAAAAAAGGCAAAATATTAAATACATACCACTGGGCATGGCGGCTCATGCCTGTATTCCCAGCATTTGGGGAGGCTGTGAGTTCGAGGCCTGCCTGGGCTACGCAATGAGTCCCAGACCATCCTTGGCTTCAAGGTGAGATCCTGTCTAGAAACCAAACAACTCTCCAACCAATCAAGCAAAAATAAAGCAAAATAAAACAGAAATATCCTATGATTATACTCCTTTGAAGTTCTCCAACGGGCAAACTTTGTGACAGTAGAAATCACGGATGTTTCTGGAATGTGGAGGTATGGGGAGAGAACACAGGGGGCTTTGAAGGTGGTGGAACATTCTTTATGTTGGCAGAGGTGCTGCTGACGGGACTGGCAGCATCCTAAAAACGAGTCACATTCTTCCGCTTTCCTGCATGGGATCAAAACTCTTGTTAACATTTCATAATCCAAAACACCCTGAATTTCCTTCTAAAATAAAGAATGGCAATGAGGAGCATCTGAAAATTTGCTCAGTATCCTTAGGATTCACGAACCACAGGGAGGCCCCATCTTGCACCTGGTGGCTTTGTGATCGTCTGACATCTGACGGCACTTCGACTCCTCTTGGTCACGTACTGTGTTGATGCCAAACAGTCTATTGGAGTGATCGCTCTGGGAAAGTTTGCCTTCATCCTGTCCAGAATCGGCCACTGCCTGGACCCTGAACGTCCACAGGATGTAGGCAAATGGTGGCAGAGTAAAACGCACGTTGGACCTTCACTGGGGAGGAGCTTGGTGAGTTTCAGTTCCGTGAATGGGACCGTCATGCTGAGTGAGGAAGGCAGGTCTCCAAAGAGGGCGTTTGTCGGCCATCTCTCCGTTCCTCTATCGTCTCTCAATCATCCATTATGCATTTCTATCTGTCATCTGTCAACCATCTATCATCATCTATTTACATATTATCAATTATCTATTTATCTATCTATCATCTGCCTGCCTTCTTATCATCTATCTACCTATCATCCATCCATCATCAATCAATCAATCTAGCTATCCTCTATCTATCTATCTATCTACCTATCTATCTATCTATCTATTGTCTATCTATCTATCTATCATCTATCTATCTATTATCTCTATCTATCTATCATCTATCTATCTATCTATCTTTTTTTTAAAAATATTTTATTTATTCATTTTCAAGCAGAGAGAGAGAGAGAAAAAGAGAAAGAGAGAGCACTAGGGCCACCACCTTGTGGGTCTGGCTTATGTGGGTCCTGGGGAATTGAACCCGGGGCCTTAGGCACTGGAGGCAAATGCCTTAACCACTGAGCCATTTCTCCAGCCCTCTATCTATCTATCTATCTATCTATCTATCTATCTATCTATCTATCTATATCTCTATCTATCTATCATCTATCTATCTATCTATCTCTATCTAAAACCAAAACTAAGCTATATAATGTTTAGAGGCATAAACATATAACATACTCTGGACAAGAAGGAGAATAATAAATATAGCTCTAAACCACGGAATTTAGAAAGGAACAAAACCATAGAAGGGACGAAAGGCGAAGATGTTCACTGTAGCGGCATCGCTTTCCCCTCCTTCCTCCCTCCCCTTCTCCCTCTCTTCTCAGGGCTCAGCCTGTAACCCAGGTTGGCCTTGAACTTATGACCTTCTTGCTCCGGTCTTCCAAGTGCTGTCTTGTCATTCTTTACACTTTTCATATGCTTTTCTAAAATTTTCTCTGTCTACTTAATGTTTAATACAAAATTTAGGAAAAAAAGTGAACAGCAAGAATAAAGGGCAGAGCAAAGATACAATGATATATATATATATATATATATATATATGTATATATATATAAAAACACTAAAGCTTATCAATGAAACACAAAGTTCTTTGTAAAACTCAATTATAAATCTGCCTGTATATTTAATGAGAAACTCCTCATTTATAATGATAAGATTAGCATATAATAAAGACTGAGCTAAAAGGCTGAATATTGCTGTTTATAAAATAATGCCCCAGATAAACGTCAAGGTATTGTAAAAAGTGCTTCTTATTCTCAGCTCATAACTAACCGAATGCCCTGTGGAGGCGAGGGGCTCACATGAGGGTTTCTGCCATTCTGTCAAGATGCTCATTTGCTCTTCTGTCTCACAGCAGTTCATTATGTGCTATGGGATTCATCTTCTAAGTCATCAGAATGACACAGAAAGTGACTTTCAGGGGTGGGAATTCATAAGGTCCCATTTTTGATAATATTCCAGCTGAAAATGTTATTCTGTCTCTTCTGCAAACTAACAGACAGCTCCTCCTTCTACACACCCACCCACCCCA
>PVHP010026487.1:0-24471 GCA_004024765.1 Zapus hudsonius | reverse complement strand
GATTGAGATTGATGGATCCTCGAGAGGTGATGCCTAATGGTAGGTCACTGAGTACATACCCTTGGAAAGACATGCTCATGCCATCCCTTAAGTTCTCATGAGGTCATTCTATGTGAACAAGCCTAGCACTGGACTCTCTTCTCTCCGCCTCATGTAACAGATGATTGCCCCACCCTTCTGCCATGGTCATCTGTCACTACCTGAAGACTCCTCATCAGAACTAACCTGTAACAGGTGTCATGCCCATAATTCCACATACACTGGCTTAAGTAAACCTCCTCTTCTTGTTCCTAAGATGTTTGTCTTAGATATTTGGATATAGCAATAAAAAGCTTACCAGTGTGTTATATATATATATATATATATATATATATATATATATATATATTATTTAATTCTCTTTATAACATTTTTACTAAAATCTCCCTGACTAAAGTTTAGTCTAAAGAGGAAAATAGTATACTTACTCCTCTAAGAGCAAGATGATGATGATGATGATGATGATTATAATAATAATAATAATAATAGTAATCTTTTCTAAACCTCCTTGTTTTACTAAGTTCCGTTTTCTTTAACAGTCTGTACCACACTGGGTGGACTAAACAAAAGACATCTATTTCTCACACAGTTCTGAATGCTGGGAAGTCCAAGAGCATGCTGTCAGTGGAAGCAATACCTTAAGGCCCTGTTTTGCCACTTGCATAGTCCACCTTTCTTGTGTCTCAAAAAGTTCTCTTGCCCTATGGACTAGAATGACAGGCCTACTCCCATGACCTCAGCTAAACCTATTCACTTTCCAAAGGCTCCACCTTCAAAGTTCATCACATTGGGGGTTAAAATTTCAATGTAGGAATTGGATGGACACATCTGCATAGCATGGCTTTACACTGGACAACAACCTAGGAAGCGTGTTATTCCTTTGAAGATTAAATGAGTGTGTTTAGGTAACTTCTCAAGGACACATAGAATGGATGATGTAGAACATGTTATTCCATAGCCCCTGACCTTTCCGTTCCCCTCAAGCATTTTCCTGTGAGGACAAAAAATGGTTTAAGCAAACCTCCCTTCTCAACCTGATTGAGTCTTAGAATTTTATCAACAACTTTAGGAAAGGACATCTGGGGATCAATGTCCAAAATGACAAAAATAATAAATGACAAGTGATTTCAGAATGTAGAGGTATAATTTATTCATGTGATCTTGATATCTCAATACAGAAAATAGTTTCACTTAGTCAAATTTCACCATTCATTAATGCAGAGAGAGCACATTTAAACTTTTAAGGATGATAAATTCCAACATATGCATATTTTCTGCATGTGTTAAAGCAAAGATTCAATTTTGCGTTACCTGACTGTTTTTGGAAGGGCAGAATCAGTTTCTGAATGTTTCCTGGTGATTGTTGGTTTCACTCATGTACTCACACTGGACATACAGAACTGTGATTTATATATATTTCTATGTTTCCAACACGTGATAATTTAAAAGAAATAAATGTATACCAGGTGTATCAGCCAGTTTACATGCCTTCCATTCCCAGTTTCTGTACAGCCAAGCTTTACTAAACTTCTGACATAACCAGAAAGTGAAATAACTCAGTGATCACCAGGCACCCTGCTACAATATTCCTTTTGAGGAAGGGGCAGAACATCTTGATTCTGCTGTAATCTTCTCACCATTTAGTTTGAGGATAGTCACATTGGAAAATGCATCTCATTTTTTTGGCTTTCTAAACTGTATTATGTATCCTATTTTAATATAATGCTTAAATATATTCTATAACAGCTCTCTCATAGAATGAGAGAGAGAGAGGTTGTTTTCTAAAATGGGGAGCACATGGATTATTTCAGAATTCATATGCAGCTTTGTGCATTGCCATCTGGCCTTCATTCAACACCTGTAAAGAAACAGAACAATCCCGCACTGTCAGCAAAGCATATCCAAACATGAACTAAGTAAACTCTCAAATGTTTAGACTGCCTCACAACTTCAGAATAGTGTGCTTTGCTCTGTCCTTTGATGTAATGAGATTTCAAAAGCTTGAATGGAGCAACACAATAGATTTTAAAATTGTATGTAATATGAATGAACAGTTTGTCAGTCCATTCTTTCAACAACAGCAAGCATGTCTCTTTGATTGTAAACTCTGTTTTCTGTAAGGAATGTCAACATTCATCATGCTTTTTGTTAAATTACATTAGGCATTAAATATTTTAGATTACTTTAAAGAGTTTTTAATAACTCTTAAATTATACTTCTAGATTATCTTGATATTCTTTTACAAACTATGATTATAATTGTAATAAATCATCTTTTCTTATCTGCCTATATATATGTAAATACATATATGAGATGTTTCAATTATAAAAAAACAAGCCATTGCCCCCTCAGAAACAACACACAAAGAAAATAAAAAAACTGGCTGCCTCTCATACAATCCATAACCCCCTATCACATGGATGGACTGGTTGAGAAACCCCACTAAGGAGGGCCCCCATTTGGTAGGGGACAGGGAGGAAAGAAATGGGGGTACCATCATAAGACTTACTCATGTAATGTATCTAATTATTGACAATAAATATGGGAAAATTAAAAAAAGAAAAAAGAGTACTGATCAATATAACATTATGTGTTCTTTCAAATATTCTCATTTTATCTAATTTTAAGTAGCTCAGACATATTATTTTGTGTTCCTTAGTTCTCTAATATAGTAAATGTCCTTATTCTTATGATATAGCCACTAGAATAGGGAATATAGCATCACATGTGGAGCTATGATTACCGTGGTTTAAGGGAGATTTACAAATATCCCTTTAAAGATGATTACATGAAAAAATTTATGCATAAAGTTAATATGAGTTAATTGTGTAACTGAGTGCATTTCTTTAATTAGTCTCATATTTGACTACCTCGATTCAAAAACTTCCAGTACAACAAAGTAATAATAAATTTTAATTATGACTTAGGACCTGGAGAGATTGCTCAGTAACATTTAAATTGCTATTTAAGGCCTGGGAAAGCAGCTCAATTATTAAAGGGACTTGCTTGCCGAGACTGTCAGCCTGAGTTCAATTCCCAAACTATCCATGTGAAGCCTGAGAGGCAATCAACTGAAATGTAAAAGCATCCGAATATACTTATAATCCCCCAATACACACTTAAAATAAGTAAATTTAAAATAAAATATTACATAAAATACACTGGGAGTCAACAGAAAAAGTAAAAAAAATAAAACAAAAAAATTTCAGGAGTTGTTTTGCAATCTGTGATTCATTGATAGGGTTTGACTTTATGTTATTTTTCATTTTATTTATTCTTTTAAAAATATTTTTATTTAAGAGAGAGAGAGAGAGAGAGAGAGAGAGAGAGAGAGAGCAAGAAGTAAGGGCATGCCAGCACCTCTTTCTGCAGCAAACGAACTCTAGACACATGAGTATCCATGTTCATTTGACTTGACATGGGTACTGGGGAATCAAACTCAGGCCTACAGACCTTGCATGCAAGTGCTTTACACCTCTGAGGATAACCTTAAAGGAGAATAAATTCTTCATTAGAGGTTAATTTTTAACTAGCAACAGTGTTAAAGTTATTTTCACTACTTATGCTACAGCAAAGAAACAATCGTACATATTATCTAATAAAGGTGAGATAATATATATTATCTTGAGTTGTCCCATGAAATGTGACCATAACCCCAAAACAGGAGCTGGTGTCATGTTTCAGCTAAGCAAATTGATTTAAAGGTCCTTTTGGTCACTTTAGGTCAGATACTGCCAAAAGTCATCCTCACCGTTGAGTCACCTTTCTCTTTGTTGTGACAAAGAACCCAACCAAAAGCACTTGATGGGAAGTGGGTTTATTTTGGTTTAAAGACTTGAGAGTGGACATCACCTCCACCACAGCATTGCAAACAGCAGCAGGAAGATGTGCCCAACACTGGCAAGGGAAAGCTGGTTTATAACCCCCATAAGGCTGCCCCCAACAACACAGCTCCAATGAGGTGCCAATTCCAAAACTGCCATCAGCTAGGAATCGGGCATTCAGAACACTTTAATTTATGGGGACACGTGAATCAAACCACTACAATTTCACAGACAGAATGAAAGGCATAAGAGTGCCCCCTTCTAACAGTAAGTATCAACACATACAAACACTGACTTATTTTAGCTTCATCATGGAATATTTAACAGTAAAGAGCCTCTAATTATATTGTCTTTCATGTCATGATGAATTGTAAGGAACTTTGACATTAGCATATTGTAGGTTTATCATATATTGGAAATTGTAATAGAGATTAGAATTTATAAATACCTGTAGGATGTTGACTTTAAAGAACAGTTTAATGTCTATCTGATACCTAATACAAAGTCAGAGAGTTTTTCAAAATAGATTTATAAAACAAACTTGAGAAGTGTCAAAGAACATTTTAGAACAACAGAAACAGATTAACATCTGATCATTCTTCAGCGTTGTTAAATGAGCTCCTGATTTTAAAATTCCAGAGATTTTAATAATGCTCTTTGGGAATCAGTGAACACATTCCCATCAACCCATTCATAGAATGGTTGTCTGCTCATTATATCACAGGACACAGATGCTATTACATGAAATAAAAGCCTACAATTGTTGTAAAAATACAATCTAATTTTATAGGAAGGTTTCTTATATTCATATTTCAGAAGAGGTAGTACAAGAACTACTGAGAAAGATTTGTTTCTATTTTTGCATTTTTGGAATTGAGGAGCTATTTCAGTTACTGCAGGAGATAGTTAAATGCTTTCTCAACATACTTAATGAATTGCAAGTCCTTTTGAAAGGCTATCAGAATAAACAATTTCATATTGTACTTATCAGCGAGGAGATAAATTGAATAACACAGCCTAGTCATACCATTTGATGAGCTCAGATCCAAGATCTCATGACTTTTTAATGTTTTCATTTAAGGCAATTTCTAGCTCAGCTTTCCCTCTGTATAGAGCATAACTAACTACAAGACCTGGTGCATCTCCACCACAAATTATCCATGACATTAATGAAGCTACCACTAATGAGAAAAAAGAAAAAAAGATGTTATTTAAAAAAATCTATAGCAAATTGTCATCACAGTAGCTGTGGCTACCTGCCCAAGATAGAGCTAGTCAACTTTCTGACATGGATGGGTAGTGACTCATACGGCCATACCTCAGGGACTAATGACAGCAGTTGTGAGGGCATCAGGAGTGACTCTTCTCAGTGGTGTATACACTGCGAAGTGAGGGGATGGAGAAGGGGTAAAGCAGGAATGAGAGGGGAACAAGAAAGAGCAATGGAGTTCCACATAATAAAAACTGAAACTATGAACAAAATTCTATAATCTCTAGAATTCAAATAAATCTTTTAAAATATTTTATTTATTTGCAAGCAGAGAGAAACAGAAGTGAGACAGAGAGAATGGGCATGACAGGGTCTCCAGCCACTGAAAGCAGGGACTTCAGATGGATTTGTACCTTTTTGACAAAAAGCAAGAGAAAAAGCTGGGTGTGATGGCACATGTCTTTAATCCCAGCACTAAGTGCTTTGTTCTTGCGTCAAGAAGGTAACTAAAATAATGATAGATTTTACAACCAAAACATAGTTAACATAAAAGCAGACTGAATCATAAGAAAAAGGGGAGATCCTATCAACTGCAGACATGCAGCAGGGGCTAACCCACATCCATTGTTCTGTTTTGCAAAGAATTATGAAAGCTCACGTTGGTGGTATAGTGGTGAGCCTAGCTGCCTTCCAGGATTATGAAAGCTCTGCTATGAAAATCCAAGGACCCAAGGGTAGCCTTGGTAGTCTGTTCTGCCAATGACTGCAACAGCTGTATCCAGTCCAATAACCAATAGTCACCATCACTGTAGGAATCATATAGGGCACCACTTGTTTCACGCCATTCATGAGGCAGTGATATTATGCTGGCCAGGCACTGGGGCTACTTCCTTTCTCACCTGCTATTATCTTAGATCCTCGAGGTGAGGTTACTCTGTTCAAAGGAGTTATTCAGGCCCAGGCATTAGTAATCCTGTAAATGTTCATGGCATAGACATTGGAGAAACTTCCACACTGTGATATTCTTTGCACTGGACACTGGAATCATTGTCTTCCATGTGTCCATTCTAAAATCCTTATTTTGAGGCCCATCTATAAGTAGTCATCACAAGGACACTATATCCAGTTTACCAGCAGATATGTCCACAGCCAGAAATACCAAGCTGTGATAGATTACACTATGTATTGCAATGTTCCCAGTCCAGGAACCATGGTTAATCATAAAGTAGTATTCATACACCATCACCATGGATATAGCAGGAATTTCTATGACCCTCAATTCAGTATAGCTCTGCTTTTACTCATCATTTGGACCCAAGTCCCAGAATGCAACCTAAGCAATCACACCTTATGTGCAGTGATACAGTACAGTTTTCAGAGTCCTGGACTGCAAGTGTTGTATGGAAGAACTGTAATAATAAAACACCATGGTACTGGCAGTATAAGAAATATATGGATCAATGAAATAGAATAGAGGATCCAGGTACAATTCTCTGTAATGATAACCACCTCATGTTTGCAACCAGAAATAACACAATGGAGAAAAGATAGCACTTTCAAGAAATGTGGAAAGCTGGATATCTGCAAGTAAAATAATGAAACTTGATATTTATTGTACATGTTACACACAAATAGTTCAAGGGACAGCTCTGAAACTCTGAAGTGGTTAGAAGAAGAAATAGGGAAACACTTCACGAAATGAGTGTAGGGAAGCCCAATCCATATATGAAACCTGTTGGCCAGGAAGTAAGATAAATAATCAACATGTGGAGCCATATGAAACTAAAAAAAGCTTCTATACAGTAAATAAACCATCCACTGAGTCAACAATGAGAGTGTATAGGTGGAGAAAAATCTTTACAGATATACATCTCAGAGGATCAATATCCAGACTATACAAAGAACTCAAAAATCTAAATGAAAACCATGGGCTGGAGAGATTGCTCAGTGGTTGAGGCACTTGCCTCCGGTGCCTAAGGCCCCAGGTTCAATTCCCCAGGGCCCACATGGGCCAGACCCACAAGGTGGTGGCGCTGGTGTTCTCTCTCTCTCTCTCTCTCTCTCTCTCTCTCTCTCTCTCTCTCTCTCTCTCTCTTTCTCTCTCTCCTCTCTCTCCCTCTTTCTCTCTCTCTGTCTGTCTCTCAATTTGAAAATGAAAAAATAAAATAAAAAATAAAAAAACTAAATGAAAACCAAACAACCCAATTAATCAATAGGCTATGCTATTAAGCAGATTCATCAAAAGAAGAAATATAAATGGCCAATAAATATTTTAAGAAGAGTTTAACATCTTCAGCTTTGAGGAAGAGGTATGCACTGCTGGTGGAGTGTAATCTGCTGTTGTTGAAATCAGTGGGGAGATTTCTCCACAACCTATGCATAGAACTACACCTAAACCACTCTTGAATAAATAGCATAAACTCTCTATATTTTAATTTAAGACAATTACTTATCTATGTTTATTTCTATTTTATTCACAGCCACTAATTAAATGGAATCAGCCTGAATACCCATAAATAAATGACCATATAATGAAGATGTGGTAAATATACATAATGGAGCTTCATTCAACCTTAAAGATAAACACAATAATAAAATTTCCATAAAAGCTGATGGATCTAGAAGCTAATATATTGAGATAACCCAGGCTCAGAAAGAAAATGTCTCATATTGTTTTTCATATATCAATAATAACTTTGAATTTCTAGATTTATATTTAACTTGAGGATACAATAGTGGTCAGGAAGCTAGAAAACTTCCTTAGGGAGGTTAAAGGGGAGAAATTAAGGAAAAAGAATTATAGATATATTAGTAAAGTTATGGAAAAATGGTAAAGAAAAGATTGGGTCAGAATTGGGAGGTAGAAGAAAGTTTAGCTTTAGGGAGTGTTAACCCAAACTAAACACATTATAAAAAGAAAGAAAAGTGACTTTTGGAGTCACTTAAAGAAGGATGACTACTGCTTCAGCTGTCTCGGCTACTCTGATGTTTCTGTCACTGTGGATGTCACTTTTGCTGAAAGACACTCATTGGTGTTTTTATTGGACAGCAAAACCAAACAAAACCAACCAAAAAGAAAAGACAATAATGCATGGACTAGCCTTACATTGGCCAAAGAGAGGCCACACAGAAGTGAGGAGCAAGGAATTTTTGACTCTAAATAATTTTGAAAGCATTTCCACAGTTCTTTCCCACAGTTAATTTCCATATTTCATTGTTATAATATTATATACTGACATCTTTAGTGCTTCCTTTCTTTCGTGAGAAACAGTACTGAAAAAATTGTATGCTTGCCTTTTCACTGAATTTAACTTTTTAACAAAGGGTTTTGCTTAATATTTATTTATTTATTTATTTATTAACAAGCAGATAGAGACAGTGAGAAGAGAGACATAGAGTGAGAGAGCAAAAGAAAGAGAAACAGAGAGTGAGAAAGAATAAGCATGCCAGGACCTCCAGACATGGCAAACAGATACATCTAACACTTTGTGAATCTGGTTTTATGTGGGTCCTGGGAAACCTAACCTGGGTCATTAGACATGGCCAGCAAGTGCCTTAACCATTGAGCAACCTCCCCAGCCCTGAATTTGACTTTTTCACAATAAAGTCTTTACTATGCTTGCCCTTATATTCTCATCACCCCTTAACAAATAATCACTCCAAATTATCAACTATCCATCATGTAGTTAACTGCATCTCAAATTTTCTAGGGTCATGCTGCATCTGAACATTGTGTCATTTCTCTCATATTGTGTAATGGGATTGAACACTCAAGATTAGTATCTCAGCCCAGGCAATGCCCACCCACCAGCATCACCCTTGTGAGCATGGCATTTCCTTCTCTGTGTGTATGTCTTGGCTAGGACCCATGGTGTGAAACAACTGAGAAGATTGTAATTCTTCATCATTAATTTTAACTGTGAACTTTATTGAGGTATAATTCATTTACCATAAAATATACATTGTTAAAATATACAGTTCAGTGATTTTTTGTATATTCAAACATTGCACAATAATTCCTCACTAAATATTTAAGATTCATCCCCAGAGCAATATGTAAAGCCCTCTTTTGCAATGTCAAAGAACATATTCAAAAATCACCTCATGGGCCCATAAGGCACATTTAAAAACAAAACAAAATAAAATGGTAATAAACTAAAAGAAATAGAATAAGATTAAATAACTAACCAAAAAATATACTACCAGTATGTAAAACTTTACTGCAATCTTTCACTCTGACATCCAAAAGCCCAGATTTATTACATTTCTACCAGTGAAGTAGAAGCAGGAAGATGACTTGTAACACAGGTCTTTAACAGTCCTTCTAGAAAAACATACGCCTTTGATGTTTAACTTACTCTTTGGGAGTCTGTTTCTCTGCATAGAAGAATATTGGGAAGGTGACTTATGAAAGCGCCTCATTCCACACGCCTAAATATTCCCCTTTGTTAATGCACTGGTCACGATGGTTTAATGTCTGTTATGTATATATGTCAGAATCTGAGTGTAAAGTCAACCAACTGAACATGGCTCTGCTTTCCACCACCGTAGAGAACTGAGGTGAGTACATTTCAGATATTGCTAATGAGAGCTCTTACTCACTGGCACCACTGAAACTCCTGCTACCACAGAATATGGGGTGTTAAAAAAAGCTGTAATCGGTCACTCCTCATGCAGAACTGCAACAGTCCTAGGAGAGAATCTAGCATTCCGTGCAATTCCAGGTTAATGACAAGCAGTATGGAGGTGGCATGTTTGAAAGATTCTCGGGGTCCTTTTGGCTGTCCTGTTCATTGTTAATTCTCTTCATGATTTTCTTGTCCATTCCCCCAGCCTCATAAAAATGTCTATCATGATTGCTTAAATGATAAAATGAAAAACAGATGCTAGACTTGATGTTACCCTTAGAAGTTCTTGGTGACTAGTTATATAACAGAATAGCAAATGCTTAAGGATATTCATTTAAAATGAGAGAACTTGTTAGATGTTTATGATGACAGCTCAGTAATCAATTGCCACATTAGGATGTGTTTATAGCATGATTAGGCTAGCGATGTTAAGTGATAGGAATTCACACATCTCCTAGACAGGTTTCTATGGGGAATGTGCTGGCTGTTAGCCTTGGGATAAGGAGGGATGAAGAGTGACTGTACTCAAAGTCCCTTCTCTTAAAAGCTTCCATTCTAGAAATGAGAAAAGTCCACTTTGCTTGCCTTCATCGCTTGCTTTTTCTGTCCTCAGGTTTGGTCTTTATGTTTCCTTTCCTGTTCTATTGCAAATGGTGAGGATATGACCTACTTATGCCTGTTGCCATAAAGTTTCCTAAATACACTAACCTTTGCCATTTAATACAGCTACAAAAAAAAGCCAAATTTTATTCACTGTACCTTTTCTTCTATACTGTAACACTTTTGGCTTTTGACAGTGTTTCCTATGAAAGAGTCAGAAGTAAGCCCAGATCACTAATAACAACAAACACTTTAGGGCTGGAGAGATGGCTCAGCGGTTGGGGCACTTGCCTCCAGTGCCTGGTGCCCCCGGATCAATTCCCCAGATACCACGTGGGCAGGACCCACAAGGTGGTGGCCCTGGTGCTCTCTCTCTCTCTCTCTCTCTCTCTCTCTCTCTCTCTCTCTCTCTCTCTCTCTCTCTCTCTTTCTCTCTCTGTGTCTCTCTGCTTGAAAATGAAATGAATAAAGAAAATATTTTAAAAAAATAAACACTTTAACAAATACCTTCATGGTCTCCATGGTTTCTTTCTTGCTATGTGAAAAAATAGACCAGCACCCTTAAGTATTCAGTGTCTGCCAGATATGGAGATGTGAATTCTTTTCTCACAGATGTTCTGCTATCTACATTGTGACTCCCAACACCATCCATGCATCAATCTTCTGGAAAGGAAGAGGGTATGGAACATCCGTGTGTAAGGTTGCTCTCACAGATCAGAATGGAAAGTCCTGTATATAACTTCTGCTTGCTTTCTTTCATACAGAACCTAGACTCTGCCATATTTTCCATGAATATTAATACTGTGTGACAAGTGGATTGGGCTGTGGGTGTCAGATTAAACTTTTTCCTAGATGGATCTGTGTCAGTGTTTCCAAGTGTGATTAGCATTGAAATAAATAGTAATGAATAATTTTATAGATTGTCCTATCTACTATAGATTTTCATTATCTAGTCCTATGAGGGGATAGATTGAACAAGATGGAGAAGAAGGAACTGCCTTTCCCTCCTCCTATCTTAAACTGAACTTCAACATAAACTGATAGTCTCCTCCCAAGCTCCTCCCATCAAGATGACATTTGCATGATAGACTTTATTCTGGATGTCATATTGAGATGTAAAACTATATTTTCATAACACCCAACCTGTCAATAGCAGATCATGGAATTTTTCAGCCTCCATAATCATGTGAGTAATTGCTCCTTAACTAATTTTGCTTTGCATTTTTTATTTTGCTTCTCTGACAAACTCTTATTAATACACCTACATGCAAGATTAACTAAAAAATTTAATTCTGATAGTTGCTTGCCATGAATCTACTTAAATTATCTGTATGAAGTCAGTGATTTTACTTTCCATTTTTTATATGTTGCAGTGCATCGACAGCTCAGTGAATGAAGGAGCATGTGAACAAAAATGAATGAATAAGATTTTCATATCATTTGACTCAAGTGCACAATCAATTGAACTTACAGTATGATCTCTATATTTCACATATTTTTAAAAAGAATTAAGCATATATCTATATATATAGTAAACATATCATGTGCTCTGTGTTAAAAACAGCCTTATTCTGCTATTTTGTAGCTTTAGACATATAGAAAATCATTTTGATAATGAAAAGACTTTTCCAATGTAGAAAATAGTATAAATTTTCTATCACAGAGGCATTATGAATATATTTTAAACAAATATGTTAAAATCATGCAGATGCCGACCCTAGATAATTCAATAAATGAATAATAGAAAATAGAAAAGAATTTACAAATAATTAAAATAAGTGGTGTGGATTCAAATAATGAAGCAATTCAAAGATAAAATCAGATTATATAGCAATGAATTCAGATTAGATATTGAAATTTAGTAAAGCATAGCAGTTTTATAATAAAATCCAAGATATATCATGTTTATGATAAAAATTATAAACAGTTTATGGTTAAAAAACGAGATATATCTTGAGGAAATTCAACCATTTATATTTCATTGAAATTTTGCATTAAATATTTATTGGGTATCTTTTATGTGTCAGTGTGATTATTCATTAATTTTTTTTTAATATTTTGGAATGTAGTGATAGAATTCAGTGATAAAGCATACTTTATTCAAAGACGTAAAATGAACACAGAAGTATGTATAAATTTCCAGTTTAAAAAGAAAATCACAGCATAATAAAGGATAACATGATAGCTTTTGTCAAATGATTTGAGTAGGAAATTATCCTGATACCTGATAACTATTTGGATGAAGGAGCACAGCAAATAAGGAAAACCTACAAAAGAATGAAGAAGACAGTTCTGTGCATTTGAAATGCAGTAATTATACACACTTGCAGAATGATTAGAGGTGGACTATGGGAAAGAAATTCAAAGAGGTGAGTGGGCCAAGATTATGCAGGACTTTCAAAGACATGGTAGTAGACATGCAATTTATTCTAGTGCTGTGGATACATTTTTGGAAGATTTGAACTGGCAAATGATATATTTTCATACAGTTACTTAAAAATGTTCTAGATGGCATTGCCGGATACTCTGTACAATTTAAGAGAAGGAAGGAGTTGGAAGTGTTTTGTATTCCAAACAAAATGAATGTTACATAAATTATAGTGAGAGCTGTGTTTAGTATTGGTTTTACTTTGGATGTAGCAATATCAGGACGCTTCCCTTTGTATAAGATTTAAGCTGTAAGTACAGCTACAGCTGAGGCTGTAGGGAGCTTACGTCTGTACTACATACTTTATAAAGCAATGTTTGGTATTAGATTTATATTTGGAAGTAGCTGTTGCAAAACATTTTCATCTGTGTAGGATATAGAGTTATAAAAGTCTTTGTATAAAGAATAAATGGATAAACATGGAAATGTTTATCACATTGTAAGAGCATTTGATGAAGGCTTGTCTTTGTTAGACAGTTACAATGTAATCTATACTTATATTTAAGATCTTTTGATTCTGAGAAGCTCTTTAGATATCCAAGAATAACTTGGGAAATCGCATTTGTTCTAATACTCTGCCACCAAAGAGAAGTCAGTGCTATAATTACCAATTTGGTGTCCTTCCATGTGGATTATGTTTAAACTATGGGATGTCAGGGGATTCTCTAGATTTATAGTAGGGAAAAAAAAAACATGAGTATCAGTGATGAATGCTGAATGAGAAAACACCATGAAACAATAGATTGAGAAAAATATAAATACACACCCACATAATATGTTTTTAGGTGCTATGGATGAAATCAAAGAACATTTCTATCTGAGGAAAGTGTGTGCACTGAGCTATACTCTGAGCTTAAATGTGTCTTCAAATTCAACTGAGGAAATGAGAGTATTCAATTTGTCAAATATTGAAGAAATATCATGACCACTTTACCTGAGATTTTCCTAACATGCTGCTCCAAATCATCCATGTGTGCATAATCACTGTGTTCACCATGTATCTTAACACAAAAGACCCCTGTTGGCTCTACAATATATGTACACTTATACAATACTACAACACTTATACTTGTACAATATATGAACACTTATGCTCCATTTTTCAATTCATTAGAATATGCATTATTTGGTATTTAAATTCTTAGACTGTTTGATTTCAATCATAGCTTTGATCTAAAATTATTTTTAAAAATCACAACTGTCTTTGTAAATATCTTCTCTTAGCTAATTTTCACCAAAAATAGTTTTTGATTATTATATATTTAAATTTGAAGATATGTTTAAACACAAAGGGTAAATAGAATCCTAATACATGTAATACTACAGTGATCCTACAGAGAAATTATTTCAAATCAGTTTTTTTTCTCATTATTAAGGGTCTTAACTTTCAGAAAAAAAATGGACATTTTTTAATTTGTATGAAATTGTGACAGTTTAGGCACGTTCCAGAGACCCCTTCCCCTTGGATGGGAAGTGTCTCTAGCCAGAGCCAAAACCTAGATGCAAAAACTGATTGGTCAGGTATAGATCAATCAGCTATCTCTCTGACTTACCTTGTGGAAGTTTTTAAAAAGCTTCCCTAGAACCCGAAGGCCAGTCTTTTTCCCACATGGCATCCTAGAAGGAGGACTTCCATTTTCCAGGTAAGGCCCCTCTCTCCAGCCCTTAGCCTGGGGTGAAGAGGACTCAAGATCTTTCCCACATGAACTTTTTCTCATGACGGGGCCTCTCTATTATCTTTCTTTTCCTGCCTATTTAATTAAATAGCATAAATTTTGACCAAAACCTCTGCTGCATATTCTCCCCACACTGGTGGCTGGAGATCTCTGCAACTCCCCATGTTCCCTTAAATAAAGTCTCCCACTATACCTTAATATCTGGTTGTCTATGATTTTAATTCCTTAACTTTGTAGACAAGAATTTGGGTACTCCTTAAATTTGGGGGTGCATTGGAGTTTTTGCAGGGCATTATCTAAATTCTAATCCTCAGCTTCATAGAAATAATTTTAAATAGTAAAATAAAAGTGAAGACTTTTGAGAACAGGTAGCCTGTTATTTGATTCTTTTGCATTTAGAAAACTATACACATGGCATGGGTTTGAACAGAAGGATTACACACAGGTTAAGATGCAAGCAAGGAGTTAAAATTGCCTAACCTGGGTCCAATAGGGTCCTTGGAAATAGAGAAATCTAGTGGTGTTTCTGAGGCAGAAAGGAGCGGGCCTTGAGAGAATGAGGACAGTAAAAAGAAATGGGAAAAATGAGGATCACACCAGAGAGTGCTTCTAAGAAGAAAAGATGGCATTTAAATTATTGATAAATGTAAAAGCAAGAATCGTGTAGTACTTAGGGATTTCTGTGAGTGAGACACTATATTATTAATCAACCTACACAGCTTTAAAATACTATTGGTCCAAGAATATCAGATATAGCCTCTAGATAAAATGAATGAGCAGAGAGATAATGACAGGTCATTAAGTGGCTAACAGAAAAATAAGCTTTGGGTTAACTTGGAAGAGAGTGGAACTCTAGCAACCAAGGAGACAGCTTGCATACAGTGGGAGAGATCTTTCTGAAAGTCAATAGCAAACAGCAATGTAACAACACAATGAGTTAGAGAGACCTGTTTTAGAAAAAAAAATTGTGTGCATGTCCGTTTGTGTGTGTGTGTGTGTATGTGTGTGTGTGTGTGTATGTGTGTATCTAAGTGTGTGCTGCTATACTCGTACATATGCACATGGATTTGGAAGCCAAGGATCACCATCAGGCATCTTCCTCAATGGCATTCTACATGATATTTTGGGATAGTTTCTTGATGAACACAGAGATCACTAATTAAACAAAACATGGTGGCCAGAAAGCATATAAACCTGTTTGCATATACCCAGCCGTAGGATTACCACAGGTGCATGCTGGCATCACCAGTTTTTACATGGGTTCTGAAGAAGGAACTCAAGTCCTCATGTTCCAAGGAAGATACTTTATCCACTGAGCCCTCTCCCACACCCATCCTTTCTAAATATTCAAAAAGGCATTGGAAGGATCCCCTTTTAGAAAGCTTCAATTATCTGAGTTCATCAGGACAGAAAGTCACCTAATGAAAATGAAAAGTAGACGAGGGTTTTAAAGAATGCAGAAAGCTCAAAGAAACACTTTTATACAAAAAAAAGAGAAAGAAATAAAAGTGCAGGAAGTCAACATACAGTAATTGCCAAGGTTACTTGGTGTAATCAAAGTCCTTAAAGCTGTCTGACCCTCAGTAGAGATAATCTCATAATGACAGCTGTTGAAAATTTACACTATACGTCATATATGAATTTTCTCAGATTTCTCCCAAGGCAACACCATGAAATCACTGGGATTTTTTCCTCATTTGTACAATGAGGATATCAAAGCATACATATAGTGTTAAAAATAAGAACCCTCAAAAATCACACAGCTAGGATTCAGAAGCAACAGAAAACGACTGGCACTGAAACCCAGGTTTTGACTGCTGAGTACATTGCTCTCAAGGGTAATGTTAACTTTTCAGGCCATAACAGATGTCCCCAAGCTTCTCATTCTTAGAAACAAGAAAAGGGGTTTCCCAAGATTATGGAGATACTCAAAGAAACCTCCTGGAAAGCATAGGGCAGGGCCAGTGCACCTGGCTCTGGTCAGACTTCTAACATGTTCCAAATTCTGTTAACATTTGAAGCCAAGTGGAGTGGAGTCAGTCTGTCACAGGAGGGCTTATTCTACACTGCCCTAAGGTTCTACAGACAAAAAGATGATTTGAGTCTGTAGGGCACCGTTTACTAGCATGGTATTTTCAGCATTTCAAAGAATATCAATCAGAAATCCCTGAAAGCTAAAATGTATTTTACTGAAGTGAGCAAGCCGGAACAATAATTCTTAAATCTTTTGTTGTTATGGAGAAAACTTCTGTGGGTTTCGTCATAAAAATATTTTATACTACAGCTACCAAAGAACCCTATCAATCTACGACCTGGCATCACTTTTTATGGTTTGGTTGCTAGGTAATAAATGCACACTGAGAAATGAAGTTTGAGTGGGAAAATGCCTCAATAGAGAGAATTCCCCTATGGTTTGGGATGACAACCATAACTGATATTGTATATTAAAAATAATAAAGCAGAAGAGTTATTTAGGAAATTCAAAAATTCAGCAGAACATTCTGGAAAAAAGTAACTTTTAGTCGCTAAGATTTTTCTTTATTCCAGTGACTAAAGCCATGTTTGGCCTATAATGTATGCCTAATAAATTGTTCAAACATGTATTTAAGATGAAATTAAGAAACACGGATTATATGTTATTCCTTTGAAAGTATTAACCTGAGTATGAATCACTAATTGAATATGATTGTTATTATGCTAATATTTCTTTTCAGAAATTTTCTCTTTTTTTCTCAACAATGCTGGTAAATTGATTTACAGCCAAAGAGATATTATACATTTATTTATTCTTTAAATCTGAAAACAAATTTCTTTACATAGACATTGCTAATCAAATATTAAATGAGCAAACTGACACTGATACATGGAAATTATTCAGAAATATCATACCTCTAAGATTTCAATTAAATATTGTCACCTTAGGAATTTAAAGATCTTTTGAATGTAAGATAATATATAGGGAACATAGACTGCAAAATTTTAAAAAATCAATATTTAGTCGTTCATGGAGGTGAAGGAGAGAGAGAAGGGAAGACAGGAAATGGCATTTGTATGACAAAGGGTGGTGAGAATGCAGAAAGACAGGAAGGAAACTCCCTGTGGAAGGATACAAAATGGAATCACCACCTTGGAAGCAATTGGTTGGCTTCCACAAAAGTAAACATATTTCTGTCTATCAAACTGACCATGTGAACTTTTAAAAATATTTTTTAATTTATTCATTTACAAGCAGAGAGACAAAGAGAAGAGAGATAGAGATTGGGTGTGCCAGAGTCTCAGGCTGCTGCAAACAAACTCCACTTGCATGCTCCACTTTGTGCATCTGACTTTGTGTGGGAACTGGGAAATCGAACCCAGTTTTAAGACTTTGAAGGCAAACCCTTTAACCATTGAGCCATCTCTCCAGCTCCCACGTGAAATTTTTGATGTTTACAGAAAAGATCAGCCCCGCAGAGAATGACTGGATGAACAAGGGACCCACAGCCACAGCCATTCAATCAACACAGGATAAACCAGGGTGACAGAAACCAACAATTTTCGACACAAAGACCCCTAAGCTCACTTTAATACACACCCACCACGACTCAGGGAACTGAGCGGAAGAGGGGGCAGTAAGATGTGAGAGCCTTTTTGGGGGAGAATATCCAGAGGCATGACACCCCTCAGTAACAACACACTTGGGCCAGGAGAACCGGGCTGACTCCTAGGCTATCCATGGTCCCCAGCCCCAAGGACTGATCCATACAGCATATATATCCCATTAGGTTTTATTTTAGTTACAATTGTCAAAAACAAATCTGCCACCTGAACCATACCAACACTAGACATTCATAATTTTAAAAAAAAACTGAGGAGATGGCTAGGGAGAAATTGTGCTCTGCTCCATCTTTTAATAACTATTAAGTGATTAAAAATGAAGACTCCATGGACATTGTGGGATACACCTGTGATGCAAGCTCTTGGGATGCTGAGATGATCCACGTTTAAGGCTAGCCATATATATCAAGCCAAACAATTGAATTAATGAATTAGACAGAAAATAAATGTTCATTTCTTCTCTTAAAATAACACATGGGATTACAGAACTAAATTGCATTTATCTATAATTCATTCATTTTTATATTTTTGAGTATTCACTTATTATCTGTATATATATGCATATATAGTGATATACTTTGTTGAAAAAAATGTGATATCTCATTGCAAGAGATCATAGAGATGCAAGTAATTTGTAGTGTTTGATCCAAGTGTCACCCATAAACTTAATGTGCTCTGAATGCTTGATCCCCAGCTGATGGCAGTATTGGAATTGGAACCTTGTTTAAGGTGTCTTGTTGGGAGCGGGCTTATGGAGGTTCTAGCCTTCCCTCTGCCATTTTTTGGCACACCTTCCCGCCACTCTTTGCAGTGCTGTGGAGGAGCTGATGTCCATCCTCTGCTCATGCTCTCATTTTCTGCCATCATGGAGCTATGCCTCCGGTCTGTAAGTCAAAATAGACTCATTCCTCCCATCAGCTGCTTTTTGTCAGGTTCTTTGTTGCTGCAAAGAGAATGTTGACTATAACATATTTATATTGAGTAAAATGTTATTGTTCATAGATTTGAAGTATTTGCAAATCTATTCAACAGATGTTGAAAACTTTGCAGGAAAGAAATCCCAAATTACCAGTCCTTTTTTTTTCATATTCATGTGGCTCATTAAAAAGTTTCATTGAATTTATATTTTGCTTTCCTTAATAAAAATTGTATTTTAGTTGCAAGAGTTATATAAACAAATACCTATGTATTAATTTTCACGTTTTTAAAAATGTTTTCCTCTCTTCCCTAGGAATTGATTGAGTGCCTATCGCTACTGACAATGTGAGGGTTTCAATAACAGTGACCTTAGTAAATTGAAAAGCCAGGTATTGTGGTCGGTCCCTGTGGATTCAGCGACCTGAAGAGCTGAAGTGGGATGATCACTTGTACCTAAGAGCTTAAGAGCAGTCCAAGAAACAGAATAAGACCCACTTAAAAAAAAAAAAAACATGTTGAGTCCACTTTTCCCTTCACTCTCATCCCTTGCTCTTAACTCTGCATTCTGGCCTCCATTCCACTCCCTGAAAAAATGGATCCCAATGGAACCCTGATGTTTGGGTTGTCAAGGTGCTGACCTTCCGGAATTTCTGTGAAGTATTTTACTTTGATATCTACTTTAGATCAATGATCATTACCCTCCAATGTATCATTCTTGGATTCTGTGATATGGCTCCATTCTTTCTTTTTCCTTTGAGATCTGTATTCAAGTAGGAAAGCGTATTATAACATCCACAAACTTTGAAGTTCACTGGGATCAAAGTATTGAGATAGTGTATGAGAATTTTCAGCTTTACCCAATATTTAAATCTTTTGGATGCTACTTTTCATCCTATAGGTACAATTGCTACCTGTAAAGTGATATTCTACTTTATGGGTTAATTTTTAAATGAAAACAAAGACTAGATTATTTTTTTTGAGGTAGGGTCTCATATTAGCCCATGCTCACCTGGAAGTCACTATGTATTCTCATGGTGGCCTTGAACTCAAGGTAATCCTCCTAGCTCTGCCTCCCCAGTGCTGAGATTAAAGGCAAGCATCATCACACCCAGCTGTTGTTTTTAAAGAAGCATTTTGACAAAGAAAGATCATAAAATATATTATATATCATTTTACTTCTTCATAATCATGAGACTTTCTACTGTGTGTCCAGATGAGTGGTGTTTGCATTTATTTAGATATAGTAATAAAGCAACATGGTAAAATCAGATACACAAACTGGATCATGTCCCTGGAGTTTTTCTAATGACAAGAGGCCCTGGTATGGCCATATTTTTACTCTCGATCTCTCTCCCTCTATCCTGTTTCTCTCTCTGACACATAACTATTTTTAAAGAAGAATATGAAATATAAACAAGAGAGAGAGAAATTGGGCATTGAAAATGTAAAGTCTTTTTTTAACATAGAAGAAATGAATTTTTGTTTTAGATACAGTTAACAGATTTTGTTATGAAGTATATAACAGTGGCATATGAATAATGTAATATTCAAAATAAAACCTCAAGGATTTTATTCAGAATTTTGCATCTAAATTCATCAAGGATATAGGTCTATGCTTCTCCTTTCTAGATTTATCTTTTTCTGGGTTGGGTATTAGAGTGATGCAAGCTTCATAGAAGGAGTTTGGAAATATTCCCTGTTCTCTGATTACTCTAAAAAGCTTCAGAAAGAGTGGTTTAAAGTCAGTGATGAAGGTTTGGTAGAATTTGGCTGAGAATCCATCAGGACCTGGACTTTTCCTTCTGGGGGGTTTTTGATTACATTATTGATTTTGATAGATGTAATAGGTTTATTTAGAAGATTTATCTGCTTTGAATTTAGTTTTGGCAGGTGGTAGGTATCTAAGAAGTTGTCCATTTCTTCCAGATTCTACAATTTTGTGGAATAGAGGTTTTGGAAGTATGTCCTGGTTCTTCCAATTTCATTGTGTCCATTGTGGCTCTCCTTTTCCATTTCTGATTTTGTTTATTTGGGTATTCTGTTTTTTTTTATTTCTGTTTGGTTAGATTGACCAGGGGTTTGTCATTCTTAGTGACCACATGCAAGCAGAAAGCCAAGTGCCACATATGTTACTGCATATGGGGTTTCTAACTATGTTAAACTGGAACATTAAAAAAATATTTTAGTGAATGGAGAGTTTATAAAAGGGAATGTAATGAACTGGGTGTGGTATTGATAGGAGGCTGGTAGGGTAATGGGAGGGTGAGGGGAATTCAAGGATAGGCTGGAATGAGAGAGGGGACTCATATATCAAACTAAACTAATAATTAATTGACACTATAAAACCCTAGCTTTTATACCGTAAGTAAGCTCCTGAGGAAGCTGAGGACACCATCTAATACAAGGGGCCATGAACAAAATGGGGGGAAGCCTAACCTCAAGAATAATTGCTCAGGCCTGCATCTTCCTGTCCCAGTTATTGTTATTTCCCACATTAAGCTGTTGATCAAAGAGACCTATGAGGTCCCCAAAATGTGACAGACTTTCCCCTGAGTGATCGTGGGTCTCTGGCTCTTAGGGGAAATTCCACTACCAGACAGCTTCAGAGAGCTTGTAACCATTAGGAGCTAGTCAAAATAGCAATGTTGTCTCATTTAACCTATATTGATCTCACTCTCTGATGGAGATTCTGTGTGCATCTTTCAGAAGGCATTGAGAGAGCAGACTTAATACTCATCAACCATGACTCAGGGAACTGAGTAGAAGAGGAGGTGGAAAGATTGTAAGAGCCATGGTGGGGGAGAATATCCAGATACATTGCCCCCCTCAGCAACAATACACAAAGGGTGAAGGAAAATAAAAACAATGAAAACCTGGCTGCCTTTGGTGCAGTTCATAACCCTATGGACAGATCCAGAATGCACACCAAGGAAGGACCCCAGTTGGTAGAGGACAGAGAGGAAGGAAATGGGGACACATTCACAAGATTTGGTCATACAATGTATAAACTTATTCATAATAAAGACATTAAAAAAAGAAATAAAAAAACTAAATTATTTGGAGTTTTTAAGGGCTTTTTAAAAACTTTTTTACTGTTAAAACTTTACCCTTCATAGGTAAAATAATCTGTAAGGATATTCAAAATAGTGGCAGTTTTTAGGAGTCAAGATTAATTCTAAAAAGTCTGAGAAGTAGTCCTCTTTAAAATTCAGAATCCCATCTTTCATGTGATTGATGAAGTCTGGTGGAGGATGGGGCATCTCATTATTTGCAAGGAGTCTGGAGATGGGAGTAAAGGGACTACAGAGCAGGGCTGGTCCCGCTTTGTGGCATTTACAGGCTACAGACCACAACACACACAAGTTGACATCTGACTGAGGCACTCACGTTCTACAGAAGCCCATAGTCTCAACTCCATGTTCTCAGGCTCAGCATCCAGAAAGCATTTCCATCATGCAACTAAGTATTATATGGACATGGCTGGGAAACCTCACAGTTATAAATAAACATGCCAACTCCACTTAAAACCATATAATTATACATTCAGCAGGAAATTTTCCTACTATGTCTTTCCAAATGTTGTAGTTTGATAGATTGTTTTTTAATATCTGACATACAAATCTTTTGATCAAGATAATTGGAGTAAGCAGACTGTGCTCGGGTTTTGAAAAAAAAAATCAGTATTTGTTGAATTAAGCAAGGAGAAGAAATCATTTTAACCAAATCACCCTGGCTCTCAGTAGTTAGGACTTCTTGGTAGCACAAAATCTATTCCCATAGTAGGTTCTGCTGAGCAGAGAGGGAGGTTTCACTTCAGCAGAGCTCCTCCTTCCTCAGGTTCCCCAGGCATTCTCAGGAAGGCTGCTAAACACCAGGGGTAAAGTGTGGGTTGATGTGGCTGTGCTTACCATGGGCATTATGGGAAGCAGTCAGGTATTTTATAGCTACATAAAACAGTACATGGATTTCATGAGGCAGAAAATCAGTAGTTTATTCCTCATTTTTTCCATCATGTAAATTTTTACTGAATGGACTCTCATGAGGTATCCATGTTCTCTTTAAAATACAAATTTAAAAGGTTGTCATTACTGTCTTTTTTTCTAAAGAAGAGGAAAATACTTAAACAAGGAAAAGAGTCAGGAAAAAAAATTTCAAAGTTCTACGCAGATCTACAGCTATTTTTAAATGATACAAGAATAAGGTTTATAACAGGATGCGGGAAATCAGATAGAACGTGAATGCAGACTCTAATTATTTCAAACTGAAGGTTGAAAAATTTCTTAACCATAAAACATGAACATTATGTATTAACAGCCGTATGAGCAAAACACATTCAACCAGCAAGCCAATGTAAAGAACTGAAAAAACTCTTTAAATGGTTTAAAATGAACTTTACTGTTTTAAATTAAGTCATTCAAATAATTAGCCAATAGGAGAAATATATTAATGATTTTGATTTTCAAAACTGCTAATATTTCACATATTTTTATGGAGAATAAAACACTCCATATACCTGTAAATCAAAAGGCATTAAAAAATCTGTGAGTTTGGTAATAGTGGCTGAAGTGTATTTAAAACAAATGCATAAGATTTTTATTTTCATGTGCATAAAAATTTTCTTCATATTAGTTTTTTTTTTTCCCAAGCTGGTGTCTCACTCTACCCAGACTGATCTGGAATTTATTCTGTAGTCCTGGGATGGCCTCAAACTCACTGTGATGCTCCTACCTCTGCCTCCAGAGTGCTCGTATCAAAAGCACGCACCATCACCCTCCCAGCTTATTTTTGAATATCAATTGAATCTTTGATCCTATTATTAGTGCTAAATAGATTCAATGCAAAAAGAAATATCTCAATGAGTAAATATTTGCTAAATATTTCTGTTAAGATTATAAGATAAGAGACAGAACATATAGTCATTTAAAGAAAAAACACGAAAAAGTAAGCTAATTCAGAGTTTTAACAGTTAAAATTATTATTGGCTATTATTAAAATGTTGACGTGAGTAACCATTCTGTACGCTGCATCATTGGACCCTGCCTACTGATTATTAGCAGTCCTACTACAGTCGTCTGCAGACACTGCCAATGTCATTAAGGGAAAAAAAAAGAAATTAATCATGTAGAAAATTCTAAGCAAAGAGAATCCAGAAGTACATGATAGGATAAAGGAAAAAGTAGTTATAGTGGTTTGAGTATAAAACCACCCCCCACACTCACACACACACCCCACACACATAAGCTTCTGTGTTTGAACATTTGTTCACCTAAAAAGTGGCACTATTTTGGATGGCTGTGGAACTTTCAGAAGGTGGAAACTTGTGGGAGAAGTGTGTCATTGATTATGGTCCTTGAGGCTTTATAGTCTAGTTCTCCTTGTTTTCTCTCTCTCTCTCTCTCTCTCTCTCTCTCTCTCTCTCTCTCTCTCTCTCTCTCTCTCTCTCTCTCTCTCTCTCTCTCTCTCTCTCTCTCTCTCTCTCTCTCTCTCTCTCTCTCTCTCTCTCTCTCTCTCTCTCTCTCTCTCTCTCTCTCTCTCTCTCTCTCTCTCTCTC
>PVHP010026486.1:0-24539 GCA_004024765.1 Zapus hudsonius | reverse complement strand
AGCACAGGAAGGAAATTCAAGAGACTCAGGAAGCCATTAAGTCTAGGATAGAATTGCAAGACCCCACCCTAGGGCTATATAAAGGTGAAAGAATTCCCTCCTTGCCCTCCTGCCTATTTGCTGTTCTGTGTGTATGGTGTCGGTGATGGGCTTCTCTCTCTGTTCGGACCGGTGAAAGAGGACCAGCCTCTTTCACTTTTATGGGACTTCCTCTGGATCTGTAGCTTGAATAAATCATTTCCTCCCATAATCTGTGCCTGGTTTGGAGATTCATCCCAGCAGCGACAATGCCTTTGGTGGGCGTTTGACTGAAAGGAAAATCAAAATGTTACAAAGACGTGAGGAGAATCTTGAAGATTTATGCAGTTATTTTTAATCCCAAGAATAGCTTTCCTTTAATCATCTCGTATCTGACATAAGTTAATTTTTTTTCTGTGTATATGGCATATGACCATGTGTGTGTGTGAGGGGGCAGATGCACATATCTATTCACACATGGGAAGAGGCTAGGGGATATCAAATGTCCTTCCTGCATTTACTGCTTTTTATGTAGGTGCTGGTGAATTAAATTCAGGTTGTTATGTTTGTGTAGCTAGTATTCTTAACCACTGAGCCATCTCCCCAACTCTACACACGAATTTAAACATCCTTAGTCACTTTCTTTCCCTCTAATAGTGTCTTCTAAAAGATTTAGCAATTTGTACAGAGTATACAAGAGAATTCTATTGAACTAGAATTAAAAAGAAATGAATGAGGGCTGCAGAATGGCATAGCATTTAAGGCAGTGCCTGCAAGGCAATGACCTGAGTTCCATTCCCCAGGACCCACTTAAACCCAGATGCAAAAAGTGGCTCATGTGTCTGGAATTCTTTGTAGTGCCTGGAGGCCCTGGCATGCCCGTTCTCTCAGAATGTCTCTCTTCTCTGTTTCCAAATAAATAAATAAAATTACTTTTTAAAAATGAATAAAAATGCTAAAGATGAGAAAATAAAATTTATTTAAAAATATGTTAATGGTATTGTACTAAAGAAATACCGCAGAAGTCAATCACATATATATAACTAGAAAAATAATTTTATGCAGCAGAATATTTTCTGTATTAAAGATATAATTGCCTGTTATAGCTTCACTCATAAATATTATACCCTATTAATTTTGGAATTAAAAATAAATTTTTATTGTATACTTTTAATAAAAATAAATTGTGGGATTTATAGGAAGTGATATAAAATTGTTAAAGAGCAGAAGTCACTGGTTAGTAGTCTTATCCGCATTTTATACATTTAGTGTCACATTGCTACTAAATCACCTTTTAAATAAGGTTTTTAATAACATATTTATTGTTAGTAATTAGACAAATTGTATGAGCAAGTCTTGTGATGGTACTCCCATTTCCCTCCTTCCTGTACCCAACCCACTGGGGGCCCTCCTCAGTGGGATTGCTGGACCAGTCCTTGGGCTAGGGGGTTATGAATTGTATAAGAAATAGCCAGTATTTTTGTGTGTTGTTGTTAAGGGGGGTTGTGTCTCTGGATAATCTTCCTCACCATGGCTCTTACTATATTTCTTCCCCCTCTTCCACAAAGTTCCCTGAGTCATGGTGGGTGAGATTAAAATTTGCTTTATTGTTGAGATCTTTAATGTCTCTGGGTTTCTGCTTTGAGTTATGTTGGGTATCCTCCGTGTCTGTGTCCATTACCCTTTCATCGGTGATCTGACTTGCTGTGGAGGTAGTTCTCTTGCTCATCTTGCTATTTCCTCAAAGGTTTTGTTTGGGCCCTAGATGACGAGTTAGGGGTGGTTCATCTGCCTGGGTATCAACCATAATCCCAGGTCCTCTTGATAGAATTGGGTTGTCCACAGTTCTTGCTGCCTTCTGAAAAATACAAACAGAATCTTTAACGGAGAGTGAGATTGGTATAAGTTAAATGAGATAAACATTGATAAAATTTGGCAAGATTCTAATGGGTGGAGCCTATGTGTTAGACCCTTGGATTGGATAGTGGGGGGTTCCCTTTGGAGTCTGGGTTCTTGGTCTCCATAGCTAAGGGTTCCTTGCCACTGAGTGAATCTCTTTGCCAATCAGCAAGCTCTTGATTACCCAACTAGGTTTAGCCCCACTATTGCACAGATGAGCACTTCTTGGCTTGCTGTTCTCTGCCATATAGCTGTGTCCTCGGCATTCTCACAACATCAGTTGGTGTTGCGTATCAATGTCCTATGCTTTTTCCGTATATCATTGGCCAGTTTTCCCTGACAGCTCATGTAACATCTTCCAGCACTACACAGACAACCATCTGGGAGCTGATTACCTTTCTGGATCCAGCGGGGTCTCTCAGTGTTTTGTGATGACAGTTTGTAATGTCTTCAGCAATAGAGTGTTACTTTTGACCTGGGGTGGGTATTCAAGAGCTTTGACATAAGCCTGCCTTGTTTTGGGAACCTTGTGAATATTTTTGATCAACATCTTGGGGGGGGTAACTAATCAATGGGACAGGGAGTTATAGGCCAGAGCCACTTGTCCTAGGTTTAGGCTTTCTCCCACCATCTTCAGGACCCTTCTTCCCAGCTTACTGAAGAGCTTACTGTAGTAGAGTAAGGACTTTATGTTTTCAAGTCCTTATCAGCTTAGATTAGTGTATGTCTCCCCCACACTCCCATCCCCCCACCCACTCCAATTCCATCCATCCCTTTGCCAGTATCTCAATTCAGCTCTCAAGTTTTCTTGCTATTCAGGCTTAACCTGGTTAGGAACTGCAGATGAAGACTGTGGTGGTTTGAATAATGTCCCCCAATAGATTCAAATGTTTATTATAATTGTAAATTGTCTCCAGCCAGTTCTGGCTGGAGGAGGTGTGTCACCTTGGCCAGATCCTAGGGTTCAGCCCTAAGGTGTTTCTGGGGTGGGTCTGGAATTCTAGCTATACATATGCAAAAAGCAGTCTGAGCTCAAGCCTGGAGTTCCTCTTGTTTGCAAGTTTGGGGTGTGCTTGCTTGCTTCTGGAAGTGCTGGGCTGTCTCTCTCACTCTGCTTGGATCTGTGAAAGGGGGCCAGCCTTTTTCCCTTAACTTTCCCTGGATCTGTTCAATAAATACTTTCCTCCCTAAAAATTGTGCCTGGTTTGGAGATTCATCCCAGCAGTGTGTGTCTGACTATGAGAGACTATGCGGCATTTGGATGTCTCTTCTTCTGTGAGATCACTAAGTGTGATTTGTTCCAAGTCTGTCCACTTGTCTTTAATTTTCATTATGTCATTTTCCTTACTGCTGAGTAGAATTCCAGGGTGTATATGTACCATGATTTGACATCCATTCATCCAGGGATGGGTATTTGGGTTGATTCCAATTCTTAGCTATTATGAATCAAGCTGTTATAAACATGGTTGAGCGGATATCTCTGTGCTGTAGTGAGGAACCTTGAAGGTAGATGCCCAGTAGGAGAGCTGGGTCCATTGGTAGCTCTATATGCATCCTTTTCAGGAGCCTGGACACTTCTTTCCATAGTGCAGTCCCACCAACAGGGAATAATGGTTCCTTTTCCTCCACATCCTCACCAACATCTATTGTTGGAGGTTTTTTTTTTTTTTTTAATGATTGCTATTCTGACTGGAGTAAGGTGGAATCTCATTGTTGTTTTGATTTGTATTTCCGTGATGGAAAAGGATGATGAACATTTCCTTAAATGAGAGTTGGCCTTCTAACTTGGCTTCCTGAGTGCTGGGATTAAAGGTGTGTGTCACCATGTCTGGCTTTAAAATATTTTTTGATGATTATATACCTGATAGTAGTTTTTCATTCAAATCATGTCCCTTCTTAATGTGTTTGGTTCATTCTGATACTAAAAAGTAAATTTCTCTTTATAAGAAGTAATTTAAGAAATGTGCTGATCTACTAATAGTCACCCTAGTTTGCTGAGTAATTCTTATAAGTTGCTCTTTTTCCTGAGCAATTGTGAAAATATTATTTAATTTACATCTTTTAGGTCAGATATTTAGATACTACTCAATATTGACCACAGATTAATGATTTCTCTTTTCCTTCAGAAAAACAGTCAAATATTGAGTGAAATAGTGTTCTTGATCTATGGGCTTTTTCATGTATTCTCTCTTTATTCAGAAATATTGTCTCTAATTTAATTAGATCTATTTCTTCTCTCTGTTATTTTAAAAGTCTGAAAATTCAGGAAAGAGTTGTTGAGTGAAACAGAATTTGGGGTAAACACAAAACAAGTCTCTAATGTGAAAGAAATTCAAATTATAATTTAATTCAAATTATAATTTATTCACTTGAAACAAGTAATGGATCATTTTGCTTAAATATATTGAGAAAAATGAATATGTTGTTTACTCCAACTAGAATACTTTTGAGTTTTTTCTTTAATCAAAAATTAGTTTGTCTGTATGAGTAGTGGTTTTCAATTTACAATATACATTGAGAAATACTTCGCATTAGACTTTTAAAAATTTTATTTATTCATTTTCAAGCAAAGAGAGAGAGAGAGAGAGAGAGAGAGAGAGAGAGAGAGAGAGAGAGAGAGAGAGAGAGAACGCACCAAGGCCACCAGCTTGTGGGTCTGGTTTATGTGGGTACTGGTGAATTGAACCCTGGGCCTTAGGCACTGGAGGCAAGTGCCTTAACCGCTGAACCATCTCTCCAGCCCAAATTTGACTTTTATTGTTTTTCGTTCATGAAAACAAATGAAACCCAGGATGATACAGTTATACTAGCTCTTATCTATGAATGTAAAGAAATCTTATTAGCTATTCCCATTTAGGGTTTATTGCATTTTATGTCAACATAGTTATGTTTTGTGACTTTTCACAGACCAGAACTTCAAAGTCCTGTGGTGGATATCGATTTTGCTGTGCAGAAAGAAAAGTACGTGAGTGTTTATTTATATACAATAACTTTTTAAAAACTGTTATACCTCAATAGTTAAGATTCTTCTCTGGCTTAAGTTCATGAACTGGAAATTAATGTGATTACTTAAATTTATGTATAATAATTTTGATGAACATCCTCATTCTAAAGATATCTGCCATAAGTCTATTAAGTTAAAACCAAGTCATTTTAATATTGAACCTATATTAATCTTGACAAGAACTTTCCAATTTATTTATCTATATCAATCTTGCTATGTGAATTTCACGGCATTAATTTTCTCTTTGATTAGCTGGTTTATACCTATTCTCAGGTTTCTATTTGCAGGTTTTAAAAATGATGACATTTTGGAGGTAGAACCTTTATCTTGAATAATTTCTTTTATAACAACCCATATCTTTAACCATGTTTCACATTAAATAGTTTTCATAGGAGTATGAGTGGATTATTCTCACTGGGTGAGGTTTTTTATGGATTGGCTTAAATGGTAGAATGGTATGTAACAACATGTCTGTTTTTGCATGTAAATTTCATTATGGGTTAAATTTGATTATTTCAAATATGACCATATGAAACTTTCCCTCCTGATTTTCTGTGCTGTAATCATCTCATTCTTTACAATAATGTAATTTCATGGGAATTATCTCTGTTCCAAATGGAATAGGGAAATATCTGCATATGGCAAGCTCTTTGATCACCCAGGAATTAAAGCAATTTAAGATGTAAATTTTAAATGGGAACTCTTTTTTAAAAAGAAACATGTCCGTTACAGAGGTATCAATTTCCGAGACACAAAAGTGCTCTTTAAATTGTAAGTTCTTAACTTTTTGGGTATTTTATCTGTTCCAAGAGATTTCTGGTGTGTTGTACAATCTCAGGTGTTAGTAGTATTTCCTAAATCTCATAATGACTCACTGTGATATTTGTCAACATTCCTGATTTTCCATTTAGCAAAGCCTCCACAGGCGATTACAGTATGTTTCTGAAATATAATAAATTCAGAGTTTCTATGTTATAGAATAGATAACAGTGGTTATACTTATCAAATGCTAATATGGTCCATTCAGAGTAATGCTGTAAAAATTAATTTCTATTTGATAATATAAAGCATTGCTTGTGTTTTATTACCACAACATAATTTAATAATACAGTTTAATGAATGAATATGTTTATTAACATTGACAGACTTTTTATTGACAATTTTCTTTTTATTGACCCTTTTCATGAATGTGCATATTGCACTTTGATCCTCATGCCCTCTCATTAGCTTCTCTTATGCCTCTCTCCCTGACTTCTTCCGTTGACATCCTTTACCATTATTCTCTATTCTACTTTGATGTCTCTTTTTCTGCCTTATCTACCATCCACAATGGAATGCCCAGTGTTGTGCAGTTAACTACACTCTATATGAGATTAAATTTTAAAAAACTACTTCATGTCCAGAAGTCATCTTTCTATAGCACTCCTTCCCATGTTCTACTTCTTAAATTCTTTCCATCCTATAGTATGCAGTGTTCCCAGTATCTGGTATGGCAGTATTGATATGTCCCCTTGAGCTCTGAGCACTCCGCACTCACTTATTTTCAATACTTTATGTGTTTTGAGTTTCCCTGGAAGTCAGTGACAACTGAAAAAGAAGCTTCTCTGACAAAGATGAGAAGAGCACTATCAACATCTACATTTACAAGGCAATTTGTTAGGTGCAATATATCTGCTTAGCCAAACAACAGTAGTAGCTTCTGTCCTAAGGCGTATGAACTTCCTAGCCATAGGTATGAAAACATAAAGATACTATGCAATTATGGGTAAAATAACTTAAATAATCTTTCTGTGTTACTGTGGACAGGGAATTGGGGAAAAGCAGCAAAGAGAACATATTAAAGAATCAGCATTACAATGTTCCAAAATAATTTAGATTCTATCACTTTATCTTTTAGTACTGTTGTTCCAGTTTCCTCCCCTTGGTAAGTTATATTACTCCTCCAGGTGCCTTTCTGTAGCCTTTTCTTTAAGCTATCTGCTATCCCTTCATCCTTCAACTGACCTTTTCGAGTATTCTTATTCTCTGTTGGCCTCTTACCCACCCATAATTCCTCATTTCTCATGCAGTTTACTAATTTGACACAACTCACCTGCCTTAATACCATACTTGAATTAAGTTTAAATAATGATCAGGACTTACTTAAGTTGGGAGCCATGTCCCTCTTAACTAAACAGGAGATGATATTAGTCTCTCTACACTATAAGTGGTGTCTAGCAAAGTGTGAAAAATCTGTATGATCACCATAGGTGGAATATAGTTCAAGCTGTCCTATGCCAGGCTTACTTTGCCCCACTGCTTCCTAGTGTATAGATGAGAAGTATAATGAGCACAAATAATAATGAGATAGTATTAGTTTTATCTGTCAACTGTCAAATGATATCAATTCATGTAATGATCATGCCAGATGATACTATTATATCTGACAGCAGTTAATTCTAGATTTTGTAAAATTTTAAGTCTTGATCTTAGACAAACACACACACACATACCACACACACACACACACACACACACACACACACACACACACACATATATATATATATATATATATATATATATATATAATCACATTGACCATAGCTCTATGGAAAAAATCATTAAAAGCAATTATTTTTCCACTTTCTGTCAACAACAGCAGAATCATTCCTTCCATCACCCTTCAGTTACATCCATCCTTCACAAAGAAGCATATTGTGTTTTGACTTAAAATGTTGATATATGTCAACTTTGTAAAATAAAAAGAATAAAATTAATTAAAATTGAACATAAGTGAAGTCAACATTAAGTACTAAAACTTAAAAATTAACTTTCTTTTTTCAACTTTGGGATCATTTTATCTATCTGTATGCCATGCTCTGTGGACTCATTTTTTTTTTTTACTTGTCAAATCAAGCGGTGGCTTCCAGGCACTTGTAGTTATACAATACTAAAATGGTGTGCCCCTCTTTTCTTCCATGAAGTCAATGATGGTGAAATGCAAACGTTATTTTCCCTTAATGAGGGAAACAATATATATCTATGCTTTGAAATTTTTAATAAGTGCATTTGTACTTATTAAGCCCAGGGCCAGACATATGGAAGGCGGCATATGCTCTGTTTAGGATGAAATACGTCACTAGTCCAAATGCTCTTAATTGTTAAACAGTCAGAGCTGTCTGAAAAGATCTGACACTGAAAAAATGGGAAACTTAAATATTTATATATTTATTTCAGATTTAACTAGGTTTGCATGAACAGTAGTTCCAGGTATAAAGAATTAAGATATGATAAACTATAATTGATTATCTGCTTGTTGGTTTATTTAATGACAGCTTTCAAAAGTATATATAAAGGAGAATATATGCACTTTTTTAGATGTCAAATTATTTTATTGGTTAAAAATATACAATCAAGTCTCTTAACCTTAATTTCAGCTATGTAATTTCAGGGAAAACTAAATTGATTTTTAAATTACATATTTCACTACTGTTTAGTACTGATAAGATAGTTTATTCAAAGATTAGGCAGTAACTTTTGATAGTGACTTTTGGCAATTAAAAATGTAAAAATAATAATGAGAAAAAGTAAAAGATCTGAATAACTGTAGATGTATATATGCCTATAAGTAAAATATTGAGTTTGACAGAAAGTGTGAAAATGTTTGAAGATGTTTGGGATTTGGAGTAAAATTCATAAGTCTTTCCTAAGCATAAGTGTAGTTTTGCCAAGAGTCCATCAGCACACACTGTCAAGAAAAGCACCGAAAAAGTCATAATCAATATGTGATTTTTGTATCAAGTAAGGAAAACGACAGATCTGAAATAACTTTCCTTATACAGGGTTGAAGAAACAAATCTGTATGTGCATTACTTTGGTGATAATGAAAACTGACTTTCTGACCTCATGTAATCTTTCCGTGATATTTTCATAAAAGACTAGGAAATTGCAACCTTATGTAGAGTGGGCTAAGCTTGCCACATTTCTTTTATTCATTTTAACAGGATGGATTCAGTTCTGCTATTTTGCATTCTTATTTGAATTTTTACATGAGAATGAGGTCTTGGCATTGGAAAGTTCTATATCTTACATGCAAGTTAGTCATCTGGTGTATGAGCTTGACCTTCTGCTATCCTGTGTATTTACTGGCTGGACATTTCACCTGTTTGTCTTCGTTGAAAAAGCTATAAATATAAAGAAAAAGTAGAAAGGTTATCTAATCACAATGCAGAATATGGAGAAAGGTCAGGGTGGTAGGGCATGCAGTTCTAATTCCTAATATGTATCAAACAATAAAAATCTGACACTTCATTTTTGTGGGCAAAAATGCAATAACGGAATTGAAAATGTTGTGCAAATTATTTTCATTCAGGATTGTGCCATTGAAATGGGCTCATGTTATTTGTCCATTTTCATTAATCTTTTAGAATTATACTTTAGTGCTTATGAAAAAAAAGGCATACTTACAAAGCAAGTCAGCAACAGATATGCGTTTGACAGTTCCATATTGGTAGATGCTATTCTTCAATAAATTATAATCTAAATTATATATAAATAGGCAAAAGAGACAGCCATATGTGTGAAAAATCATATACATAGAAATAACAGTTTGAAATAAATTTTTGTATGGAAAACATAATGATAATATTTAATAAGTACAATAAAAGTTATTTTTATATTTTTAAGTCACGATTTAATGAGATGAATACATATAAAAATTTACATTTGTAGTTAAAGATTTGGGGCATAGTAAATTGAGTAGTGGCTCCCAAAGAGATACCAAATCCTAACATTTGGAATCTGTAATAATTATTTCATATGACAAAAAAGTCTTTTCTGGCAAGGTTAAGTCAGAGCCATCTATGTGGAGAGACTATCCCTGATTATCCAAGTGAATTCTACCTGTAGTCACATTTCCCTTCTGAAAGAAGCGGAAGGAGATTTTAAATATCAACATTCAGAGGAAAAAGGCAATATAATTATGGAGACATACAACAAAGCCCAAGTTAGGCAAACCCTGGGTGTGGATAATAAGAGTAGAGGATGCAGATTATGAAGAAAAGCATGCAATAGCATGAAAAGATACTCAAAATTCAGTTTACCAGTATTTAGAAACCGTGTGCTATTAGTCTTGTTGGTCCTATACCCTAAATTTTACTTGTAGCCTGAAAAATGCATTAAATAGAAATGAGAAAATATTCCTATATTGATCACTGGGAAACTCTAACCTTTGAGGGTGGAGAGTTGAGGAGAAACAAAGGCAGACAAAGAGATGAGAAATAGGAAAAAGTGAAAAAAAAACCTAGGAATGCATGGTGTTCTGGAAGTTCCAATCTAGAAAATATTTCAAGGAGGAGAGATCAACTGTCCAAAATGAGCTCCAGTAAAATGAACATTCAAAATAAGGTGGATGGTGAAGCTGTGACCGAAGTGGTGATCCACAGAAGATGCATGTGTCTCAAATTTCATTTGCTGTATTTGGTCCACACTGATAGAAGGATTGCCTTAGCCCACCATGCATAGGAAGGGCTTTAAATGCAAGGTCATTGAGATGGTGGCCTTGTTGATCCTATTTCAGGGACAAATAGTAATGGCAAGCCTTGATTCATAAAATGCATATGATTTTAAAAGGCCCAGTGAGTAGTACCCAGCTAGCTCAGTAGGATGAGGTTACCAAAATGGATAGCATTACATTGGCTCTAACTCAGCAGAGCTTAGGTACACCAGACTAGCAGATGTCTTATATGCTACCTATGGAAGATGTTCTTCTTGGCTAGAATTTTTTAAACAACTTTATCTCCTCATGTATTTCTGGCTTTTCAAGTAGACCTTGCCTTGGACTCACAATCCTCTGGCTGAGCTCAGCCTCCAAAGTGCTTGGATCTCAGACATGTGCCTCCACACCCAGCTCTAAGAAATCCTCACAAATGGCTATCAATGCACAGCAATGCACATGAGCCCAGCATAGAAATCACAAAGTTGTACTTGAAAATTTCTAAGATACACAATTATGAAGTGCTGTCACTATTACATCAAACTACTATCTCAGTAAGATTTCGAGTATGGAGCAAATTTAATATATGCTTTTACAGTATATTACTTTTCTTAAGAAAGTTCTTTAAAAATAAGTGCAGTCTCTATGATTTCACTTAGAAGGATTCAGCCATTATGAGAAAAGAACATGGTTCATTAATGGCTCCTTACCAGTTCAACATCTCTCTCTCTCCCTCTCTCTCTCTCTCTCTCTCTCTCTCTCTCTCTCTCTCTCTCTCTCTCTCTCTCTCTCTCTCTCAAAAAAGTGGATAGTTTGAAATGGTTTCCAAACACTCTACTTCAGCTTTTATGCCCCAATTACAGTATCTTGAGTAGATAAGCATATTGCTCTAAAATTATTTGGGAAAAATGAGTGTCCATTTTATGACTATGCAGGATTAGTCATGTTAATTATACTACTTTAGAGAATCTTATTTTGGGTACAAACTCCAAAATGAGAGACAATTTTTAAATGTATTGTCATATTTTAGTGTAAATGCATTTTAAGATAAGGAAGTTTATCAGAGGAAACTTTTGATGGTCAGGCAAGAATTATTCATCATAGTTAAGGAGCACCGGAGTGTAGCAACAGTGAACAAGGTCAGTACCCCTTGCAGATCTGGGGTCACTGTGACATTAGTGTGATCATAGACAGGCTTGGAGAGAAAAGCAGATCGTCAGCATTGCTTCTTAACTAAAATTACACTGAAGACACACTGAATGAACATTAATGGAATTAACACATTTATATTTTTTAATGGTGGCTTACAAAGAAATGGAAGACTTAATGTTCTTTATTCAGCATATCTATTTAGTTCTTTTGTTCAAGTATTTAAAGATGTAATACTAGAATGATTCTAATTTTGACTAGACAGGTACTGTTTGAGTTTATAGGAATTTGGCATAGTTTCTGCCTAATTAGTCATGCAGACAAAAGAAGATGTGAAAAGAAAATTATTAGAACAAAAAAATTGTGAGATTTAAATTTTCAATGTTGAGAACTGAATAGAAAGTAACTAAGAAAATAAACGAACTGGAAGTCTTTCCCTTAAGCAGTAGCTGAGAAGCCAAAACTATTTAACACCAGTGAGTAAAGAGCAAAGGAATTGCATGTACGTGTGGGCCAAAGGTTAAGTTGAACATACAAACTAGACATGAAAGAAAACATGGGTGTTCTGTACACCAAGACACAGAGGACTCGGTAGGTACGGGAAAAGGATCAGCTGTAAGAAGTGTTATCTTATCATGCAGCAAGAAGGCTAAATATGGGTTAATTTTGATCTAAGCTCTCGTGAGTTCTCCTGGAGAAATTCTTACTCTGGTCTCATGTAAGAAGCTGTTACTAAAAACAGAATAGACCTGGGCATTTAAGATTGAGTTGCTAATAGATGAGAACCTGAAGATTTACATTTTTCTGAAAGAGAGAAAGGATATAAGGAAAGCCATGACCAGGCAGCGGTATTTTCCTCTAGATATTTCTTAATACCTTTGAGAACAATTCAAAAAAACAAATCTTTATTCATGTTTGTGTGAAGCAGTGGATTCCCTTGAACATTTATACTTTTATTTAAAACCACATGCATCTTTTGATGATTATTCAACATCACGATTTCCATCTACAAAGCAATGTGTCAGAAATAGCACACACAAGCCCGGAGTGGTGGCACACACCTTTAATCCCAGCACTCAGGAGGCCAGAGGTAGGAGGATCACCTTGAGTTCAAGGCCACCCTGAGACTACAAGTGAATTCCAGGTCAGCCTGGGCTAGAGTGAGACCCTACATCGAAAAACAAAACAGAAATGGCACACACTCATAGCCTCCCAGACATCAATACATAAATAAGTAATCCAACTTAAAGAATACTTCAACTTTACAGTGCCAGTCTTTGGAACAACTTCCATGTATCTTTGAGCTCTCTCTCTCTCTCTCTCTCTCTCTCTCTCTCTCTCTCTCTCTCTCTCGCTCACTCTTAAGTTAAAAACATTAGGAATTGCCTTTATCTTAGTAGGAGGCTTTACTTTTCTGATGACATTCAAGTAATCACAAAGCAGATTCACCAACCAAAATCATCTAAGTTTTCTTACCAAATCACCCAAAAGTCCTGTATATTTCTGTTAGAGTTGAAAACCCTAGTAAAAAATGTTAGGGAGAAAAAAGCTACAACTTGTGATGTTCACACATAACATATGGAGACAATAACCAGTTGTACCCTGGAGAATTTTATTTCCAATTTGGAACATAAGCAATGAGTAGATAGGATGACTTGTCAATATTGTTCAAGAGTTAAAGGGAAATCTAAATGAGAATAAAAACAGAATTGGCAATACAATAAAAATGGGAAAGTGAGTAGGAACGCTATATTGGATCACTGTAATTTATATTCATTAAAATCACTCAGCTTGATAAGCTTGCCTGTTTAAATACCAAGAACAAATGGTTAAAGCACTATCATTTCACTCTTGCTAGTTAGATAGTCAAGACCTTATCATGGAAATAGAACCGGCATCCTGGGATGGATGGTTATGAGGCTTGTGGCTAGTGCTAGTAATGGTGCGTGGTTCCAAGTTTCAGGACATATTCCTTGAGAAAGAGTCTCTCAACAAACCCTGAGCTGCCTTTTTGGTCAGATTGAATGACTAGTGAGTCCCAGTGGTTAACTTGTCTGCTTCTTGCAGGACTGGGGTCACAGGCTTGTGTGGATACTCCCAGCTGTTTTTCCCTGGGAGTCCAAATCTGGTAAAAAAAAAAATTATCAGGTTCTCATGCTTGTTCAGCAATTACTCTTAACCACTGAGTCCTCTCCCTTGCCCTAAGAGATAATTTTTGAATGGTATATAATACTCTTATGAGGTCAAGATACCAAAGATCATGTCTGTAAGTTTTATGAAAATATAAGCAAGAAAATGTAGATTAATATGGATTAGCCCTGGAATGTGAACAATTTAAGAAAACACTTTTGACTGCCAATTTCTCTGCCTGGATAGCTGAATATAAGACAACCTCAACCCCTCACAATTTAATTTCCAGGTTAATTGTACTATTGGATAGCAGGCATAGCCTTTATTTCAGGGTTATTTTTCCTCTTTTATCAATAGTTGAGTGCACTGGTTCAATATGAATTAGAAACATGATTCAGATTCAATTAGTTGTATGTTGTGCTGATGGTGATAGCGAAGAGTCTCACAGGAACTTTGCTTTATATAAATTACTGAAGCTCTCATTCTGTACCTCTTGCTGAATTTAAATCTTTCAAAGATTCACCACAATGGCCCATCAAGCTCTGTTTGCAGCATTGGAAGGCTTCTCTGGTGTTCTAAATATTCCATATTCCTAAGAATAAAAGGACCAAATATCATGTGGTCAGCTATATGGCAACAATGAACTCTCTTCTCAGTACCAATTTTATGTTGCAGTTATGTTTTGATTTCTGTGCTCTCTTCCATCCTGCTTCTCGTAGAGATGTGAGCTAGCCGTTTACAATGCTTTTCTCCATCAGGATGAAGCATCTCCTTAATCTATAAACATGAAATAAAACCCTTTCCTACCATAAGCTCTTTCTAGTTTTCTTTTTTTTTTTTTGTCCCAACAGTGACAATGTCACTACTATGGTGAACTTCTGTTGAGTTATTAATAAAATAATCTAATCACCTATTTTTATTTTTACATCATTGCTAATAGAGCCTAAAGTAGCATAAAATCCAGGTCAGACACAATTTATGAATGTACTAACCTTGTGTTCATCAAAGTGCTCAATATTAAACTTTTATTAACTTACTACAAAGTAAGTTAATAAAAAATTGAGATGAAAAATCCTCATCACTCTTAGATTGGACACCTTTGGAATCTATGCTATTTTAAGCAGAGAAGAGCTTGCAATAGTATTTTCAGTTGTTTTCTGTATATTTTTATATCTTAAATAAGGGTGAAAATACTTAGATATTTATATAGTCCAACTAAGAAATATGGTTTTTACCTTGAATTATTAACTGACTTCTAATTCACAAATTGCTCAAAAATAACTAGAAAATTTTGTTAGAAATTCAACTCTATAAAATATTATATTCCACTATTATTTCCAATTATTGTCATAGAAAATTTCAGATACATCTGTATGCATTCACAGACTTTAGGGCATCTGTTTGGCATTGACGTCCTAACTTATTTTCCTTTTTTTTTCTTTTGAGATAGGGTCTTGCTCCATAGCCCAGAATGGCCACAATCTCTGTGTAGCACAGACTGATCTACAAGCTGTTTCAATCGCTTAAGTATTTTGACTTGTGCCACCATGCCCAATGCAAACCACGACTATTTTGCAATACAGACTCACTCTAAAAAGGTTATCTTCTGAAAGCTATAGCAGTAAAAATTCCATAGGTATGGGTGACATAGTAAACATAAGAACCAGAGAGTGTACATATAAGGGAGGATGGAAGCTGGTGTGCATCCTGAGGCACCTGTTGTTGTAATATGTCTCCTTGTTCTTTACGTGGTTTCATGTCTTCTCACTTATAATTTCCTATTTCTGATACCAGCCATAGAATTCATATGATAGGAAGGAAACTCAATGACTGACCACTTTAGTTTCTCTTCTTCTGTTCCATCATTGAACTTCCAACTCAATATTTAGGCATTTTGGGATTGTTAAAATATGTTTATTTATTTAATTGAGAAAGAGAGGGAGAGTCGTAGGAGGACTTTAGGCACAGTAGGGCCTTGCTGATACAAACAAAATCCAGACACATGAACAACTTTGTGCATCTACCTTTATGTAGGTACTGCAAAATTGAACTCTGGGCTGTAGGCTTTGCAAGCAAGTACTTTTAACTACTGAGCAATCTCTCCCTGGCCCCTGTATTGGAAAACTTGAAAGGGCTAACATAAATTAAACTTTGTTTTCCCAAATAAATGTTCTGACATTCAAAATCAGACATAAAGACATAAAGAAAATACTTCACAATAAATTGTAAAAGAACAAAGTAGTACTTCTTTCAGGTGCCCTCCATAACGAGGTAAATGACAAAACTAGAATAAGTGGTTGATACATTAATTTTGACCATACACAAAACTATAAAAAAGGATTTTGTTAAATCCTTAATTTAAGTGAAATGATTTGAATATACTGTGTCCCCAATAGCCTCATGTGGTGGGGATTTAACTTCATGTTTCATCCCTATCTGGTGAAATCTATGGAAGGTGGAGCCTCTGAAGGAGGTGTGCCACTGGAGGTCAGCCTTGGAATTTTATAATTTAGCCCCTCTTCCCACTTGGCATTGCCAGTTAGTTCATTCTTACCATTTCCTCCCTGATAATACAATGCCCAGCTGACTGCTTCCCCCATGAGTTCTGTGTCATGAGGGTAGTTCCCTGCACAACTATCTTCAAGTGTTTACTTGGCATTGCTTTCAGTGGCAGAAAAGATGCCAGGATGTATTCCTAGGAAATCCAAACCTCCATTTCAACTACAAATAAGCACATGCTTTGTCACATCTTGAGTGAATACTATTTGGCTCAACTTGTAACAAATTTAATCCATCATTAGAAGAACAACTTTGAGGAATAACTGGGGAGGAATCACAGGAGAGAAGTGTGATCCATGTTAATTTACCTTTGATCTTCCATTCTTTAAGGTGCAGTTCCTCTACTCTGAAAAATTAAGTAGGATTCAAAACCCCAAATTGAATAATAAGATTATTAAAGAGAAAAGGAATTGCATGAAAATTGCTTCAGTAACTGCTGCTGCTAACATATATATATGTATATATATAACATATATATATGTATATATATATATATATATATATATAACGGGGAGGCTGACACAACACAAGGAAATTCTTAATGTCCTGGAGACCAGTGAACACCCTTTTCTGGCCTCTGGTTGGATCCCTTCTCCATTGACCACAGATGGCAAAGTGGAGGAATTCAGGTGTCTCTCCTTTTCATGATAAAAACTCTAACACCACCAAGAAAGCACATCCATGACCTCACCTAACCTCTCACTACTTTCCTTTTGAACTCCATTGCATGGAAAGTTAAATTGTTATATCATTGGTAGTATATTGTTAGCAAATGCCAATGTACACAAAGCATTGACCCAATCCTTCAGATTCCAAAAGGATTAAACAGCACCCCTTGCCATTTGTAAAATCTGTGCCTTGTGTCTTCAGAAATGATTTGCACTCCAGTCGTTTGCCTTGCCCCCTGTCACCCCTCCCCCATTTACTTAATTTCCCAATGGAATGTGGAAAGGGAGACTTATATTCAGAGAGGATTTGAAGCAGCAGCATACGTTACAAGTGGATCTTATTGACTATTGTATTACTTTCTATTATCACATCAGTAGTGCCTGGAAGATAGCATATGGCAGAAAAGAAAATGACTCACAATTGATATGCAACCCAGCTGTGTATACACTGTTTGACTTCATATGGGGATAAAAACAAATTCCTGATAAGATTCCAACTTTATAGAGAAATGCATTTACCTATTTCCCACATGCACATACTATTGATTTTTCCTCTAAACAATACATATTTGTCTTAGTAGGGAAAGGAAGTGAAAATTAATTTAATAACTAGGTTAAAAAGTGGGTTTAATTTAGGTTGAAAATAAAACTTTATAAGATGAATTATTTATTAAGATACAATTATTGGATTATATACATAGAAAGTAGCCAAACAAAATATATCTAGTAATTTAATAGATTCAAATGAAAAAGTTTTAATTACCATTTTATATTTAATAGAAGTAATATAATATTAATATTAGCAGATCAAGTTCTAGATGGTGAATATTTAATAGTATAATCAATTAACAATTTATAATATGTATATTGTATAAATTTAAAAACAATGACATTCAAATATTATTGTTTCTGAATGATCCCTATTTAAAAACAAAAACCTGTAAGAAGAGCATGGATATATATTTCTAGGATTATGTAACAGAGTTAAAATATGTACATGGTTAGTGAGTCTTCTTGTATAATGTAATAAAAATAATATTATTAGCTTGGGGGAAAACTACATTTTCTGGTTTGATGTACTAAATTTCTTGAAACTATCCTTTAAAGAAAAGTATTGAAAAACTGAAAACATTTGCATTAGTAGTAAATATTCAACTGGATTGTAATTAGATTGAATTTTCCCCTTCATTAAGCATATGGACAGAACGGGTGTTCATTTTCATTTCAAAATTTATTATAGGGAAACACATGAATGTAATTATAAGAATTCTCATAGATGTATCTCTGATTTCTTGCCGTCCTGCATATATGTTCAATTTCACATCTATGGAGGCCATTATCATGAATATAATTTCTGCTTTAGGGGATATGGCTTATTGTTACATTTGGAAGTCTTTCTGTCACGTACAGACAAATGGCTATAAGTGTAAACTTGATATTTAGACAAAGACAGAAAATGAGATGAGCAAGTATGTAGGCATCATTTGAAATTGCTTATTAATGCATGATTTATCATTATGGATTCATTTTAAATTACCTGCTGAAGTTTTACACACAGACTGGGTTATGACCAATTTATTACATAACAAGGAGGGTTTTAGATTTAAATAAACCCTACCAAATATGTTAGTTTCACAAAAGAATACATCCTTGCTAAAACAGTGGGTGATTTTTAAGCATAGAAGATGTCTTTGACTTTTAGGATGCTTATGTTCACATAACCTTATATAATATCATGGGAATGTAAGTGAATAATAAGTCCTTATTGATATAAAAGGTCACAGACTTAAAAGGTAAGTATTGCATTACTAAATACTGCTACGTGCTGATTTTATGTGATTGTGTATTTAAATTATTTAGATATCATCAATATAAGGAACCCTTCCCTTCCAGCATTCTTCTTTCTTTTTTTTTTTTATTGTCCATAATGAGTTACATTGTTTAGTGGGCCAACAATGAGTTGTTATCCCCAATTCCTCATTGTCCACCCTCCCCATCCCCAGTCATCTGGATATCCTCCTCCATGGGCCATCTGGATCAGTCTTTGTGGTAGGGGACCATGGATAGCCTAATATTCATCCGGGTTCTCCTGACCCAAGTGTGTTGTTACTGAGGGATGCCATGCCTCTGATAAACTCCCCCACCATGGCTCTCACAATCTTTCTGCCCCCTCCTCCACTCAGTTCCCTGAGTCATGGTGGGTACTAAGGCTGCTTTAATGTTGTGAGCTTAGGGGTTTTTGTGTTGAACATCGTTGGTTTCTTTCTCACTGGCTTATCCTGTGTTGATTGAATGGCTGTGACTGTGGGTCCCTTGTTCATCCTGTCATTCTCTGCAGGGTTCCATATGGATCCTCCACAATATGACTGTGGTGGCTCATCTCTTGCTAGGATCATAGTTTTCTGCCTGCGGTCAGTTGGTAGGGTTATATGGGCCACAGCTCTCTTGCTGCATCCTGAAAAATACAAACATAATCTCCATCAGAGAGTGAGATCAGTATAGGTTAACAAATATACACCGTTCTGGATTACCTAGATTCTATTTTTAGAAGCCTCCCCGTCAGTTGCTCGCATAGTGCATCTTTTCTTGGGAGCCCAAGAGTACGGGATCCGGTGCATATCGCCCTCAATCCCCAGATCCAATCAAGGGTTCCCCCTCCCTGAGTGGAATATTTTCCCGAATTTAATAGCTGTTGATTGTCTCCCGCAGGCCCAGGCTCCTCCATTGCACAAGTGCTCCTTTCTTGGTTGGCTGTTCTTTCTAGTAGGAGGTGTGGTCAGCCTACTCATGGCCGCAGACTGTGTTTCATGCCAGTGGTCTGTTTACTCCAGCTGTCATTGATCTGCTTCTCCTGGCAGCTTGTGTAGTGCCTTCCAGCCTGCACTAACTGCCATCTGGGGGCTGGTTACCATTCCAGACCTTGAAGGGTCTCTCAATGCTGAACGATGGCATTCTGTGTTTTCTTCAGCAACAGGGTTTTGCCTCAGGCCTGGGGAGGGTGTGCAAGAGCTTTGACAGAATTCTGTCTTGTTTTTGAAACCTCATGGGTCACTTTGGTCAACAGCTCAGTGAGGGAAGGTGAGGGAAGGTACCAGGTGGCTGGTACCTGGGGTTGTCAGACTGCTTAATTATTCACAGGCTTAGACATGATCCCCTACTACTCATGGCCCCTCTTGCCAGTTGACACCCACTACTTGCTCTGTAGGTTACAGTATGCTTGTTAGGACTTTATGTTTTTGAACCTAATTTGGTTTAGCCTCATGCTTGAGCCATTCCCCTCCCCCCATCCCTTACCTCTCATTCATAACCTCTCACTTCTTTCTACTAGTCTGCGTAGAGAAAACGGTTATCCTGGTTAAGGACCGCATATGAAGGAGAGTATGTGGCGTTCAATTCTCTGTTCTTTTGAGTGTTTGCTTAGTAAGATCTGATCAAAGTCAGACAATTTTTTCCTAAATTTCAATATGTCATTTTTCCTTTCAGCTGAGTAGAATTCCATTGTGTAAATATACCAGTTTCGCTGTCCATTCCTCCATGGATGGGCATTTGGGTTGATTCCAATTCTTGACTATTATGAATTGAGCTGCTATAAATATAGTTGTACAAAATTTTCTGCATCGAGATGTGACATCTTGTGGGTAGATGCCTAGTAGAGGGATAGCTGGGTCCATTGGTAGTTCTATGTCAATTCTGTCTAGGAGTCTCCACACTGCTTTCCATAATGTTTGAACAAGTTTGCAATCCCACCAGCAGTGAATGAGGGTTTCTTTTTCCCCACATCCTCACCAGCAATGATTGTTGTTGGTTTTCTTCATAATAGCCATTTTGACAGGGATAGGATGGTATCTCATTGTGGCTTTGATTTGTATTTCCCTGATGCTTAAGGATGCTGAGCACTTTCTTAGATGAGTCAAGGCCATTTGTGTTTCCTCCTCTGTGAATTCTCTGTTGAGATCAGTGCCCCATTTTGTGAGGGGGCATTTTGGGTTTTTGTTATTAATTTTTTTGAGTTCTCTGTAGGTTCTGGAAATTAGGCCTCTGTCTGAGTTATAGTTGGTGAAAATCATCTCCCAATTTGAAGGGGGTCTATTGGCTCTGAGTATGGTTTGTTTGTTTGTACAGAAGCTTTTGAGCCTGATCAGGTCCCATTGGTTAAGTGTTTGTTGTATTTCCTGGGCTGCTGGAGATTTGCTCAGGAAATTTTTCCATACTCCTATTTCATGAAGAGTTCCTCCTATTTTTTTTCTTCCAGGTGTTCAGGGTTACAGGATTTATATTCAGGTCTCAGATCCATTTGGAGTTGATTTTTGTGCATGGTGAAAGGAGTGGGTCTATTTTCATTTTTTTACATGTGTATATCCAATTCGTCCAGCACCATTTGTTGGAGATGCTATTTTTGGCCCAGCGTATTTGTTGCCCCCCTTGTCAAAGACCAAATAACTGAAGTTACTTCCAGTTAAAGCTGGGTCTTCAATCTGGATCCATTGATCCATCTGTCTGTTTTATTGCCAGTACAATGCTGTTTTAGTGACTATGGCTTTGTAGTATGTTTTGAAGTCAGGGATGGTGATACCGCCTGAGTAGGTTTTTTTACTTAGAATAGTTTTAGATATCCCGAGGTCTTTGGCCCTTCCAAATAAATTTAGAGATTATTTTTTCTATGTCTGTGAAGAAAGAGGTTGGGATTTTTATCGGCATGGCATTGAATCAGTAAATTGCTTTTGGCAGGATTGCCATTTTTACTATATTGATTCTCACTAACCATGAGCATGTAATATCTTTCCATCTTCTCATGTCCTCCTTTATTGCCTTCTTGAGTATTTCAATATTTTCCTTATATAAGTCCTTTACAACCTTGGTAAGTGATATTCCATGGTATTTGATTTTCTTTGAGGCTATAGAAAATGGGACAGTCTCTCTGATGTCTTTTTCTGTCTGCTTGTTTTCTGAATACATAAAGGCTACTGATTTTTATGTGTTAATTTTGTATCCTGCCAAGTTGCTGAAGGCCTTAATCACCTTCAAGAGGTTACTGATACTATTCTTTGGGTCTGATATATAAAGGATCATGTCATCTGCAAAGAGGGATAGTTTAATTTCTTCTTTTCCAATTTGTATCCCTTTTATGCCCTTCTACTTTCTTATTGCTTGGGGTAGAACTTCAAGCACTATGTTAAAGAGCACTGGTGAGAGTGGACACCCCTGTCTTGTTCCTGAATTGAGTGGGAACTCCTTGAGTCATTCCCCAGTGAGAATGACTTGTGCTTTAGGAATTTTGTAAATTTTATTTATTAAATAGGCCACCTATGCCTATTCTTTCCAGAGCTTTGAACATGAAGTGGTGTTGAATTTTGTCAAAGGCCTTCTCTGCATCTATTGAGACAACCATGTGATTTTTGTGTTTGGCCAATTAATGTGATGTATTACATTTATCGACTTGCCTATGTTGAACCATCCCTGCATCTCTGGGATAAAGCCAACTTGGTCAGGGTGGATCATATTTTTGATGTAGCATTGTATCCGGTTTGCTAGGACTTATTTCAGGATTTTTGCATCTAAGTTCATCAGAAATATGGGTCTGTAGTTCTCTTTTCTTGTTGCATCCTTGCCTGGTTTGGGGATTAGGGCAATGGTAGCTTCATAGAGGGTGTCTGGAAGCCTTCCCTCTTTTTCTATGCTTCTAACAAGCTTCAGAAATAGTGGTTTCAGTTCTGTGATGAAGGCTTGGTAGAATTCAGCTGCGAAACCATCTGGTCCAGGGCTTTCCTTTTGAGAAGGTTTTTGATTACATCTTCAATCACTGTGGATGTGATAGTTTTATTTAATGCTTTTGCCTGCTCTGGGTTGAGCTTTGGCAGTTGGTAGGTGTCCAAAAACTTATCCATTTCTTCCAGGTTCTCTAATTTTGTGGAGTAGAGGTTTTGGAAGTATGACCTGATGTTTCTTCCAATGTCTTCAGGATCTGTTGTGATCTCACCATTGTCCTTTCTGATTTTGTTGATTTGGGCTTTCTCATTTCTTCGTTTGATAAGATTGGCCAGGGGTTTGTAAATCTTATTAACTTTTTCAAAGAACCAACTCTTTGATTTATCTATTTTTTAATCATTTTCTGTATTTCCAGTTCATTAATCTCAGCTCTGATTTTAATTATTTCCTTTCGTCTCGTGCTCCTCGGGTTAGCTTTTTCCGTCTGTTCCAATGATCTTAGGTGAGGGGTTAGGCGATTGATTGGAGACCTCTCTGTCTTTGATATGAAGGCATTTAGTGCAATGAACTTTCCCCTCAGGACTGCCTTCATTGTGTCCCACAAGTTCTGATAAGATGTGTTATCGTCATCATTTATTACTAGGAAATTCTGAATTTCCTGTTTTATTACTTGGATGACCCAATCATTTTTTAGGAGTGAATTATTCAGGCGCCAGTACTTTGTGTTTTTTTCTGGATTCTGTTCCATTGTTAATTTCTACCTTTAATGCACTATGGTCTGATATGATGCAAGGAACTACATCAGTCTTCCTGAATTTGTTTAGGAAAGATTTGTGACCTAAGATGTGATCTATTTTAGAAAAAGTCCCATGCGCTGCTGAGAAGAATGTATATTCTGTGTCTTTGGGTAGAACGTTCTGTAAATATCTGTTATCCCCAGCTGGTCGATGGTGTTATTGAGCTCCGTTATGTCCCTGCTGATCTTCTGTTTGGTTGATCTGTCTAGAGCTGATAGAGGTGTATTAAAGTCTCTTACTATGATGGAATTAGAGTCGATTTCTGCTTTATTTTTTGAGTAGAGTTTCCTTTATGAACTGTGTTGTCCAAATTTGGTGTGTATATGTTGATGATGGTGATATCTTCCTGCTGGATCATTCCTTTGATGAGTAAGAAGTGAGCATCATTATCCTTTTTAATTGATTTTGGTGTAAAGTCTATTTTGTCAGAGATTAATGTAGCCACACCTGCTTTTTTTTTTTTTTACTTCCACATGCCTGATAAACTGTTTTCCGTCCTTTTACTCTAAGAAGATTGCTGTCTTTAGAGGTAAAGTGCCTTTCCTGAAGGCAGCAGATGGAAGAGTCCATTTTTCTGATCCACCCTGTAAGTCTGTGTCTTTTTATAGGGGAGTTAAGTCCATTTATATTCAGTGATATAACTAAGAGGTTTGCTTTAAGCCCTGCCATGATGAAGGGCTAATGGGGGTTGTCTGTGCTGCTGTTATTAGCACACTAACTTTGATTGTCGTGTCTGATCCCTGGTACTCTTCTGAGGTAGATTTCTTATTTCTTAGTGTGGATATCTCTTATAGGATCTTCTGAAATTTTGGCTTTGTTTTCAAATAGTCGTAGAGCTGATTTACTTCATGGAACACTATCAATTCTCCATCTATTATGAGGGATAGCTTTGCTGGGTACAGTAGTCTAGGTTGAAAGCCATACTTCTTTAGGCCCTGAAAAGCATTATTCCAAGCCCTTCTGGCTTTCATGGTTTCTAATGAGAAGTCTGAGGTAAGTCTGATGGATATTCCTTTGTAAGTTACGGTTTGCTTTTCTGTAGCAGCTTTGAGTATTTTCTCTTTGCTTTCTATATTAGGCATCTTAATTAAAATATGTCTTGGAGAATTCCTCTTCATGTCCTGTCTGTTTGG
>PVHP010026485.1:0-25346 GCA_004024765.1 Zapus hudsonius | reverse complement strand
AACCTAAGGGAAAATAATATATGCTTCAGTTTGAGGCAGGTCATTTAGGGTGCTTAAAATAGTATTTCAACAACTATGAATGTATAATTTGGAAACATTTCATACTCATTTGTGTAAGTTAGGGGTTATCAGAATCTAACACCCACATGGTATTTTTTGTTTGATTTTTTTAAATATATATTTTTTGTCCATAATGAATTACATTATTTAGTGGGCAAACAATGAGTTGTTATCCCCAATTCCCCAAGGCCCCCTTCCCCATCCCCCATCAGCTGGATATCCTCCTCCATGGGTCGTCTGGATCAGTCCTTGGGGCAGGGGACCATGGATAGCCTAGTACTCAGTCCAGTTCTCCTGGCCCAAATGTGTTGTTACTGAGGGGTGCGATGCCTCTGGATAGTCTACCTTACCAAGGCTCTCACAATCTTTCCGCCCCCTCTTCTGCTCAGTTCCCTGAGTCCTCGTGGGTGAGTATTAAGGTTGCTTCAATGTTGTGAGCTTAGGGGTCTTTGTGTCGAAAATTGTTGGTTTCTGTCACCCTGGCTTATCCTGTGTTGATTGAATGGCTGTGGCTGGGGGTCCTTTTTTTGTCTCATCATTCTCTGTGGGACTCCATATGGATCCTCCACGATATGTCTGTGTTGGCTCATCTCTTGCCAGGATCTCAGCTATCTGCCTACTGTCAGAAGGTAGGATTAGATGGGCCACAGCTCTCTCGCTGCATCCTGAAAAATACAAACACATTCTCCATCAGAGAGTGAGATCAGTCTAGGTTAACAAATATACAGAATTCTGGATTAATAAGATTCTATTTTTAGTAGCCTCCCTGTCATTCGCTCCCATAATGCATCTTTTCTTGTGAGCCCAAGAGTACGGGGTCTGGTGCCTATCGCCCTGAATCCCCAGTTCCAGTCAAGGGCTCCCCCTCACTGAGTGGAATATTTGGCCCAATTTAAAAGCTGTTGATTGTCTCCCCCATGCCCAGGTTTCTCCATTGCATGAGTGCTCCTTTCTTGGTTTGCTGTTCTCTCCCAGTAGGAGGTATTGTCAACCTATTCATGGCCATAGACTGTGTTTTATGCCAGTGGTCTCTGTTTGCTTCAGCTTTCTTTGATCAGCTTCCCCTGGCAGCTTGTGCAGTGCCTTCCAGCACTACACTAATTACCACCTGGGGGCTCTTTACCATTCTGGATCTTGAAGGGTCTCTCGATGCTGGTAGACGGCATTCTGTGGTTTCTTCAGCAACTGGGTTTTGCCTCAGGCCTGGCGGGGGGCATTCAAGGGCTTTGACAGAATTCTTTCTTGTTTTTGGAATCTCATGGGTCACTTTGGTCAACAGCTCACTGAGGGAAGGAACCTGTGACTGGGACCAGGGATTGTCAGACTGATCAATTATTCACAGGCTTAGACTCTCTCCCCTACTGCTCATGGCCCCTCTTGCCAGTCGACGATCACTACTTGCTCAATATGTTACAGTATGCTCCTGAGAATTTTATGTTTTTGAACCTAATTTGGTTTAGCCTCTTGCTTAAGCCGTTCCCCTCCCCCCATCCCTTACCCCTCATTCATAACCTCTCACTTCTTTCTACTAGTCTGGATAGAGTTTACGGTTATCATGGTTAAGGACCACATATGAGGAGAGAATATGTGGTGTTCGATTCTCTGATCTTTTGAATGTTCACTTAGTAAGATCTGGTCAAAGTCATACCATTTTTTCGTAAATGTTGATATGTAATTTTTCCTTTCAGCTGAGTAGAATTGCATCCTGTAAATACACCACAGTTTCCTTGTCCTTTCCTCTATGGATGGGCATTTGGGTTGATTCCAATTCTTGGCTATTATGAATTGAGCTGCTATAAATATATTTGTACAAAAGTATCTGCATCGAGATGTGACATCTTATGGGTAGATGCCTACTAGAGGGATAGCTGGGTCCATTGGTAGTTCTTTATCCATTCTGTCTAAGAGTCTCCACGCTGGTTTCCATAGCGGTTGAACGAGTTTGCAATCCCAACAGCAGTGAATGATGGTTCCTTTTTCCCCTCATCCTCGCCAGCAATGATTATTGTTGGTTTTCTTTATGATTGCCATTCTGACTGGGGAAAGGTGGTACCTCATTATGGTTTTGATTTGCATTTCCCTGATGCTTAAGGATGCTGATCACTTTCTTAGATGGGACAAGGCCATTTGTGTTTCCTCCTCTGTGAATTCTCTGTTGAGATCAGTACCCCATTTTGTGAGGGGGCTGTTTGAGATTTTATTATGTATTTTTTTGAGTTTCTGTAAGATCTGGAGATTAGGCCTTTGTCTGAGTTATAACTGGTAAAGATCATCTCCCATTTTGATAGGGGTCTATTGGCTCTGAGTATGGTTTGTTTGTCTGTAAGAAGCTTTTGAGCCTGATCAGGTCCCATTGGTTAAGTGATTGTTGCATTTCCAGGGCTGCTGGAGATTTGCTCAGGAAATTTTCCCCTACTCCTATTTCATGTAGAGTTCCTCCTATTTTTTTCTTCCAGGGTGTTCATGGTTACAGGATTTATATTGAGGTCTCTGATCCATTTGGAGTTGATTTTTGTGCATGGTGAAAGGAGTAGGTCTATTTTCATTTTTTTACACGTGTTTATCCAATTCGTACAGCACCGTTTGTTGAAGATGCTATCTTTGGCCCAGGATACATTGTTGGCCCCTTTGTCAAAGACCAAATAACTGAAGTTACTTCCATTCAAAGCTGAGTCTTCAATTCTGTTCCATTGATCTGTCTTTCTGTTTTTATGCCAGTACCATGCTGTTTTAGTTACTATGGCTTTGTATTATGTTTTGAAGTCAGGCATAGTGATACCTCCTGAGTAGGAGTTTTTAACTTTGAACAGTTTTGACTATCTGAGGTATTTTGCCCTTCCAAATAAATTTAGAGATTATTTTTCTATGTCTGTGAAGAAAGAGGTTAGCATTTTTATCAGCATGGCATTAAATCTGTAAATCATTTTTGGCAGGATTGCCACTTTTGATATATATATATATATATATATATATATATATATATATATATATATTCTCCCTAACCATGAGCATGCAATATCTTCCCATCTTCTCACATCCTCCTCTATTTCCTTCTTGAGTTTTTCAATATTTTCCTTATATAAGTCCTTTACAATCTTGGTTAGTGATATTCCAAGGTATTTGATTTTCTTTGGGGCTATAGAAAATGGAACAGTCTCTCTGATGTCTTTTCTGTCGGCTTGTCTTCTGCATATTGAAAAGCTACTGATTTTTGTGTGTTAATTTTGTATCCTGCCACATTGCTGAAGGCATTAATCACCTTCAAGAGGTTACTGATACTATTCTTTGGGTCTGATATATAAAGGATCATGTCATCTGCAAAGAGGGATAGTTTAATTTCTTCCTTTCTGATTTGTATCCCTTTTATGCCCTTTTCCTGTTTTATCACTTGAGCTAGAACTTCAAGCACTATGTTAAAGAGCAGTGGTAAGAGTGAACACCCCTGTCTTGTTCCTGAATTGAGTGAGAACTCCTTGAGTTGTTCCACATTGAGAACAATTTGTGCTTTAGGAGTTTTGTAAATTGTATTTATTAAGTTGAGGTATAGGCTGTCTATGCCTATTCTTTCCAGAGCTATGAACATGAAGTGATGTTGAATTTGTCAAAGGCCTTCTCTGCATCTATTGAGATAACGATGTGTTTTTTGTGTTTGACCCAATTAATGTGGTGGGTTAAATTTATTGACTTGCGTATGTTGAACCATCCCTGTATCTCTGGGATAAAGAATACTTGGTCACGGTGGATAATATTTTTGATGTAGCATTGTATCCGGTTTGCTAGGACTTTGTTCAGGATTTTTGTGTCAAAGTTCATCAGAGATATGGGTCTGTAGTTCTCTTTTTTTGTTGCATCCTTGCATGGTTTGGGATTAGGGCAATGGTAGCTTCATAGAAGGAGTTTGGAAGTGTTCCTGCTTTTTCTATGCTTCTAACAAGCTTCAGAAAGAGTGGTTTCAGCTCGATGATGAAGGCTTGGTAGAATTCAGATGAGAAACCATCTGGTCCTGGGCTTTTCCTTTGGGGAAGGTTTTTTATTACATCTTCAACCTCTGTGGATGTGACATGTTTATTTAGTGATTTTATCTGCTCTGGGTTAAGCTTTGGTAGTTGGTAGGTGTCCAAAAATTTATCCATTTCTTCCAGGTTCTCTAATTTTGTGGAGTAGAGGTTTTGGAAGTATGATCTGATGATACTTCCAATGTCTTCAGGATCTGTTGTGATCTCCCAATTGTCCTTTGTGATTTTGTTGATTTGGGTTTTCTCAGTTCTTCATTTGATTAGATTGGCCAGGGGTTTGTTAATCTTATTAACTTTTTCAAAGAACCAACTCTTTGATTTATCTATTTTTTAATCATTTTCTTTATTTGTAATTCATTAATCTCAGCTCTGGTTTTAATTATTTCCTTTCATCTTGAGCTCCTTGGGTTAGCTTTTTCCATCTGTTCCAATGATCTTAGGTGGGTGGTTAGATGATTGATTTGAGACCTCTCTGTCTTTGATATGAAGGCATTTAGTGCAATGAACTTCCCACTTAGGACTGCCTTCATTTTGTCCCACAAGTTCTGATAACATGTGTTATCATCATCATTTACTCCTAGGAAATTTTGAATTTCCTGTTTTATTTCTTGGATGAACTAATCATTTTTTAGAAGCGAATTGTTCAATTACCAGTACTTTGTGCATTTTCTGGATCCTGTTCCATTTTTAATTTCCACCTTTAATGCATTATGGTCTGATATGATACAAGGAACTATGTCAATCTTCCTGTATTTCTTTAGGGATTATTTATGACCTAGGATATGATCAATTTTAGAAAAAGTCCCATGCCCTGCTGAGAAGAATGTATATTCTGTGTCTTTGGGGTGGAACATTCTGTAAATATTTATTATCCCAAGCTGGTCAATGGTGTCATTAAGCTCCATTATGTCCCTGCTGATCTTCTGTTTGGTTGATCTGTCTAGAGCTGATAGAGGTGTATTAAATTCTCCTACTATAATGGAATTAGAGTCTATTGCTCCTTTATTTTTGAGTAGGGTTTCCTTTATGAACTGTGTTGCACCAAAATTTGGTGCATATATGTTAATGATGGTCATATCTTCCTGCTGGATCATTCCTTTGATGAGTAAGAAGTGACCATCATTATCCTTTTTAATTGATTTTGGTGTTAAGTCTATTTTCAGAGATTAATGTAGCCACACCACTTGCTTTTTACTTCCACATGCCTGATAAACTGTTTTCCTTCCTTTTACTCTAAGAAGATTGCTCTCTTTAAAGGTAAGGTGCATTTCATGAAGGCAGCAGATGGAAGGGTCCATTTTTCTGATCCACCCTGCAAGTCTGTGTCTTTTTATAGGGGAGTTAAGTCCATTTATATTCAGTGATATAACTGTGAGGTTTGCTCTAAGCTCTGCCATGTTGAAGGGTTAATGGAGGTTAGTGTCTGTGCTAAAGTTATTAGCACACTGACTGTGGTTGTCATGCCTGATCTCTGGTACTTTTCTGAGGTAGATTTCTTGTTTCTTCTGTGTGGGATATGTCCTGTAGAATCTTCTGTAATTTTGGCTTTGTTTTCAAATAGTCATAGAGCTGGTTTACTTCATGGAACACTTTCAATTCTCAATTTATTATGAGGGATAGCTTTTTTGGGTACCGTAGTCTAGGTTGAAAGCCATACTTCCTTAGGCCCTGAAAAGCATTATTCCAAGCCCTTTTAGCTTTCATGGTTTCTAATAAGAAGTCTGAGGTAAGTCTGATGGATTTTCCTTTATAAGTTATGGTTTGCTTTTCTCTTGCAGCTTTGAGTATTTTCTCTCTGCTTTCTGTGTTAGGCATATTAATTAAAATGTGTCTTGGGGAATTCCTCTTAATACCCTGTCTGTTTGGTGTCCTCTGGGCCCCTTGAATGTTGAGTGGGCTTTCTCTTGTTAGATAGGGGAAGTTTTCTTGAATAATTCTGTTGAAGATATTTCGTATGCCCTTAGCCTGGGCTTCTTCTCCCTCTGGAGATTCTAATATTGGGCCTCTTTATGGTATCCCATAGATCCCTCAAATCTTGCTCACTTGATTTCTTGAATTTATTGAAACCTATGACATCCTTATTAATTCCTTCTGTCTTGTCCTCAATGTCTGAGAGTCTGTCCTCCAGACTGTCAACTCTGGGACTGATTGATTCAAGGGAGGTTTTTTAACAATTCCGTTTCATTTTTGGTCTGCTATAATTTTGTTTATAGTCTCCAATTCTTTGGTGAAATCCAATTTCCAGTCTATTTTTGTTTTTGCTAGGGATTCCTGAAAATCAGTTTTAAATTTTCTTAAGTCCTCATCAAATTTAGTCAATTGATTGTCTAGCTACTCCCGTAGTTGGTTCACCTTCAATTCATTTAATGTGTTTCTGAATTCATTCATATTTCTCTCCATTAAATTCAGTCTGGAGTCTCTGTGTTGGTGAGCTTCATCTCATTCATGTCTTTGCTCATAGTTTCCATATCAACCATTAAGTGCTTTTTGTTTGCATTGCTGTTGTGGTCAGGAGTCATATTATTCTCCTTTTGGGATTGTAAATTCGTTGTCTCCACTTCTTGCCACTTTCCTGTTCCATAATGGGACTAGGGGCCCTGAGTTGGGGAGTTTCGTCTTTGATTTCTGTGGGTTTTTTTCATTTGTTTCTGCCCATATCCAGGTAGGGGTGTGGGACTCATGCACCCTGGGGAGTACTGTTCAGCCCGCTTTGCTTCCAGTGGAAAGATCACCAGGTTTGATCTTAAACAGAGGTCTTTCCTTTTGGGGTGTTCTGTCCCCAGCCAGGCTCAGATCTTTACCCGTCTGGATCCCTCTGTATGTGACTATTTAGTCTTAGAGCCACCTCTTAGACCCCTGTCCCCAATTGGTATGCTGCAATAGAAACAACCCCAGCAACCCAGGCTATAGAAGCCCAGTGTTTTCCCACCTGACTGCAGCAAGCAGATCTGAAATGCTATCTCACCAACTAGGGGTAGAGACTCAAGGCTCTAGACTCTCCTTGGGCCAGTACTTGGTGGACCTGTTCTGATTCCACGTGCCAACCCAGCCCCAGCCGCCCAGACTCAAGATCCTGGTGAGAGCTTCCTATTGCTCATGTAATCCGTGTTCTCAAATTCCTGGACCAACCTATGTCCTCCCTTCAGTGGCACACGGTCCCTGGTGCCCACCGAAATCACCTGTGCCCTCCTGGCAGTGGCACATGTTTATTGACTGAACTGGCCTATGCCCTCCCTGCAGTGGCAGCGGTTCCCAGGTATCTGCCAGAGGTCAGGCCCCACCCAGCAGCTGTAGTCCCAAGTGGGCTTCCAGAACCAAGCTAGGTCAGTTTGCCCTAGAAGCGTGTCTATGTGTGTGTGGGGGGAGGGGCGTTGCGAGGGGCATTGCGTAGAGAAGTGTGCCCAAGGATCAGGCACTGAAGGGGAGGGGCTTGAGAAGTGCTGGGAGGAAGAATGGGTGATGGTGGGAGCTTGGGGTGGGGGAGGGGTGGCTCTCCATTCCTCTGCTGAGCAGAAATCCACTGGGGAACTCTGTCTGGGCTGGTGCAGGATCTGGGGAGAGGATGGGCTTGGGTTCAGGGCTGGCTGGGGTCCAGGGTTTCTATCCCAGCTGGAAAATCAAACCATTTTGGAGAGAGTCCTAGCGAGGCTGCTACTCGTCCTCCATCATACTCTGCCCCCCCTGATTTTTTTTTTTTTTTTTTTTTTTGGTGGTAAGGTCTCACTCCAGCTCAGGCTGACCTGGAATTCACTATGTAGTCCCACAGTGGCCTCGAACTCAAGGTAATCTTCCGAAATCTACCTCGGTATTAATGAGATTAAAGATGTCTGCCACCACACCAAACTTCCCATGTACTAATTTAAAACAGAATCCTAGAAGCCAATGTGTATACAGTTCCAATATTAATGTAGTCTCTTTTGCTCCTTTCTTTTTTCCTAATGAAAATATCCTATATGTATTATATAAAATGAAATCATATGTAAGTAACAAAGCTTAATACATATTAGCTACATTTCCCCTTTCAATAATTTCCAAAAAGATACAGTAATGAAGGGCTGGTGTCTTTTTTCAAATAGAATGCGTTAACATCATCATCACCTTCATTGCAATCATCAAAAACAATTGTGTCATGTTCATTGTGTGTGGGACACTGTCTCAGCTCTGCATTTTTTATTTTACTTTTATTTTTAATATTTTATTTATTTTTGAGAGAGAGAGAAGATAAAGAGAGAATGGTACATCAAGGCCTCTTGCCACTGCAAATGAACTCCAGACACAAGTCCCATCTAGTGCATCTGTCTTTAGATGGGTACTGAGAAATCAAATTAAGGTCCTTAGGCTTTTGGCAACTGACTTAACCACTGAGCAATCTCTACATTCACTTGTTTTACTTTTTAAAATATTATTTATATATTTGTTTGTGAGAGAAAAAGAGAGAGACTATTGGTATGCTAGTTTCTTGCCTCTGCAAGTGAACTATATACATGCACTGCTTTGTACATTTGACTGTGAGTGGGTACTAAAGATTTGAACCCCGGGCAGGCAGGCATGGAAACTTTGATTAGTGGATAGCCCTCTTTTCATGTTTTTACTCATTTTATTTTAATCTGAAGTGGACCATTTATAGTAGTAGTATAGAAGCTATGTTTTTTTTTTTTTTTACTAAGTAGAAACAAAGAGACATTCTAACTTGGCACACTTTTGTTTATATTGCTAGTAAGTGATATTATTGAGGATATACAGTCCTAGAATACAAAATCTAGAATACTTACTATATACTGGTAACTTTTTCTTTGTTAAATCTACATTTGGATAGTCAGCTTGCTTTTTATTTAAGTCTTATTCATAATTCACTATAAATGATGAACATGTGTTATGAAATAACTACGAATAAGATAGTCCATTCTTCCCTGAGGCCAACATCTAAGAAGTGACAGTTATATTAATTTAGTTGAACTAATAAGAAAGGAAAAATGCAGTATACTATGTATGTTCTATTCAATGGTAGAATTCTTGTAAGAGTAATAGTAGTAAATCAGGAGGCAATACACAGAATATACCGATGGAATCTTACTTCAAATAGCAAATTCTAAACTAGATTGGAGTAATAAAAACATGCAGCAAGCACAGAGCTAACATATACTGAGGCTAAAAATAAATTAGAAGAGAAAATTTAGACAAATTTATGTGCCTTAGATTTTATTCCAAAAGTGATGTTCATTCTGAATGATGGTATTATGAGGCTAATCTGTGTGGGGATTTATCAGTCTTCTATGTATTAGGGATAGTTGAAAGACATGAAATCAAGTGCTAGTACTAATGATGAGGAATATTTTTAAATTATATACATTTTTTATTGAGACAGTTCTTACTCTGGCCTAGACAGAGCGGGATCTCACTTTGTAGACCAAACACGCATTGAACTCATGGCAATCATCCTACCTCAGTGTCCTGAATCTGGGAATGTATACATGAGCCACAACACCTGGCTTGCAACTTTGAAATAATAAGGTATTAAAACAATAGTAATAAAAGTTAGAGTGAGTAAACCAATAGAAGACATTAATAAGAATGAACAAATAACTCCAGTTTTGAAAATTGCTGGATGGGCAGCTGAGGAGGTGAAATGGGGAAAACAAGTGAGTTCCTCGTGCTGTTTAGTTGTATCTACCAAGTTCATGTACATGACTCTATTTTTTCTTAGTTTTCTCTTGCTTCTGTTTTTCTCTTCTCAAAGATTAAGCTCTATTCTACTAACCATATCAGTATCATATCAGTAACTCTCTAATTGTCATAATATACACAATTGCATATGGACTGAGGCCACAGGTTTCCTTCCTCCATATGCATACCAAATAGAGTGCACCTTGGGGTTCCCCCACAAGTTCCCATTTTTTCCCTCCTGACAGCACTCTAAGAAGCCTAGCAATGATGCCACCCCCCCAAAAAAAAACTCATATATGAGTTTCTGAGTGTTTACCGTTTTTCCCTCCAGCTTGGTTTTATTGCTGAACCGGAGCTTTGGGGCCATTCTTATCTCCTTGATACTATTAGGTGATCAATGTTCTGAACTTCTCAGTGCTTATGTACAAATACTGTAACATAATTACTATCATTAGCTTTGGTGTGGGTTCTCATTTCCACATGGTTTTGCTTATAATCTGTTGAATACTTCATACTTCTAAGATAATTGCTTGCGCCAGACCCTCACCTAAGGAATTAAAACATGTAATTCTCATTCCTGGGTAGGGGCAGCTGCATATTTCTCAAGTGTCACCCAAACTATAGGAGAAATTTTGCTCTTCCAATTGCTATCTCACAGATCACTGCTCACTCATCTGCAGCATCTTGATACGTTCTTGCTCACTGATATCAGTCATGTATTTGAGATATTATTCAGGATTAGATTATTTCAGAGACACAGTAATATCCATTGTCAGCTCAGTGCCACATACTAACTGGGTTCCACACAAAGAGTCTCCCTTCAGGGCTCTATCCTTGTGGAATTTCCTCCCATGGGATGAAGCAATCATGTCCCATCTATTCACTCTGAGCAGTGATAGGCATCAGCTATAAATTTTCCTTGTCTGGAATGGGATACTAGACATAAAACTTTCTCCATTATAAAAATGTATGAACTGTGATTCTAGTATATTACTGATCAAATAAATATGCCATGACAAGAGCATAATTATTTACACATTTCTTGCTTCTTGTACTTAAAAGATTCTAGTTTTCTGAACTGCTACTGTAAAAAGCATATGAAAAACAACTCATTTCAAATACCTTAACATTTGAATTCTACTATCATTTTATGTGAAAAACATTCATTCTTATATCTAAAATGCATCTATTTATTAATCAAACACACACACACATTTGAGGGATGGAGAGATAGCTAAATGGTTAAGATGTTTGCTTGCCTACAAAACCTGGTTCTATCCCCCCAGCTCCCACATAAAGCCAGATGCACATACATCTGGAGTTACTTATAGTAGCTAGAGACCCTATTGTACTCTCTCTCTCTATCTCTCTCCTCTATATCTCTCTGCTTACAAACAAAATATTTTTAAAAAATTAAATTTTGGCAAAGCTGTGGAGACAGTGTAACTGTTTGGAATGTTGCTGATTGAAATGTTCATGATATAGCAGATGAATGTGGAAGTGGGGCTAGAGAGATGGCTCAGTGGCTAAAGGCATTTGCTTGCAAAGTCTAATGGCCCAAGTTTGTTCCCCAGTACTCCCTTAAAGTGGCACATGCATATGGAATTCCTTTGCAGTGGTAAGAGGCCCTGGCACACCAAGAACTTCTCACTTTACTCTCCCTCTAATAAATAATAAATAAATAACATTTAAAAAATAAAGTGGAAATGCTTTCATTAAATCAACACCAACGATGTTTCTCTCCTTTGGCATGTAGGAAAACACATAATTTCAATGTTAGCATTTGATGTGTAATATTATGAAGTGTTCTTATTCTAGTTCTTCATTAAAGATGTAGATTAGGTCAGATAAACTTGGATACAGTCTGGGATGCATGTTCTCAACTCTACCCATGTCTCTGATATCCATCTCTGACCCTGACCCCCTCCCTCAATCAATCTCTTCAGTCACAATCTGACCTTATTATTCTTACAATAACTTAGCATTTTATACATTAGAGACTTTATAATTAATACTCCCTCAACTATAATATGCATTGTTTATCAATCCTTGTGACCCTAACTCATCCCTTTGCTATCCATTCAATCTGAAGTATGTTGATACGAAACCTAACATTTCCTAAAGCTGTATTTTAACATGTGTCTATGATTATTTCTATTTTCTTTTTTTTCCTTTTTTGGGGGGGGGTGGAGAGGGGAATGAATTTTCCTCTATATTACTATAGCCAACATTCAAAAATTTAAAACTGTGCCTGAACATTCTTAGTCCTCAATAGATGTTCCCTTAATAAATAATAGTGATAGATTTTTTTTTAAATTTTATAAATAGAAAGTTAAAGATGTAGATTTTATTTTGTGGTAAGTTTCTGGTCAACATAAATTTGTTTTGTTACCAGTTTTGTTAGTTATTTTCTCCAGGAAGAGGAACATATATAGGATGAGATCCAAAAGATTTATGATGTTTGAGCTTTAATGCCAGAGACTATGAGTCACTTGAGAACTGTGGTAGTCTCTCTCCATTCAGATGCTCATGCATAAATCCTTACTTCTTAATAGCCTAAAGACAGTCGATTTAATATTCCTTGGCATGCTATTAATCTGATATGTGTATATTAATTCTTTTCTATTAGTGAATATGATGATGGTGAAACTATTATACAAATATCAATTTCAATCAATTTCAATTTCAATATCAATTTTTATTATACAAAAAGTCAATTTCAAATCATGGAAATTAAAAATTCTTCATGAAAGCTTTGTATTATTCTAATGGATTTCTAAAATGCATAAATATCAAACTGCTATTGAGTTACTTTTAGTGTTAAGTGAGGTAATTTCACTGTTTATATGACAGCAGCAGGCTGCAAAATCTTTTGTCAGTTGCTTTTGCAATTAGTGACAAATTAATCATTTTTGATTGGAATCAATTTGATCATTGGGCTGCTCCAACTGGACATGTTTTATATAAATATGCCAGTACCAATTATAAATTGAAAGGATATTGTTAATCCCTTGCAAAATTATCCCTTAAATAGTGCTTCAACATTTAAGACCTTTATAGAAAAATTGTTATTGGCTATAGATGGTGACATGGATTAATAAAGGAATATCAGGAATATCTTGTTCAAAAATCATCACTGACATTAACACTATTTTATGAAATAATGTGTTCTAGATGAAATTCTAAAGTCAGACATTTTCTTTAATTGCTGAGCCTTTTCCCCAGTTTAATATAAATGGGGTAAACAAAGATTATTTTTTCTGAAATGAGAAATTCATATAAATCCTTAGTTACCTATGAAAAATATGATCTGTGGGGTTAACAATGGAAGGCATAGCACTAATGTTAGCTGGCTAGGAATGCTACAGCAAAGTACTACAGACTCTGTGGCTTAAGCAACAGAAACATATTACATCATAGTGCTTGATAACATAGGTGCAAATCAAAGAGCTTTCAGGAGAAAACAGGTTAGGTTGAAGCCTTTCTCCTTGATTTTTCTTATTTATTCACATTGCTTTTCCCCTTTGTGAATCTATTTGGAAATTTATCACATTCATAAATGCAAATTCATCAATCAATCTTAATGAGTTCAGAGCCATTGTTTCAGTTAGCCACACAGCACTGGAATGAACCTCTAAACATGGCACAGTTATGGGAGGAAGGGTTTCATTGAAGATACAGATCCAGGGTAGGTTCTATAATGGTAAAAGCCACTGGCCCCTTTCAAAGGTCGAGAGAGAGAGAGAGAGAGAGAGAGAGAGAGAGAGAGAGAGGCCATCACCACACACACACACACACACACACACACACACACACACACACACACGCACACCAGCAAACAGGAGGACTGAGATTTCCTTCCCTTTTATATAGCCTTAGGTCAGGGTCTTGTAACCCTTTCCCAAACTTGCTGACTTCTTGAGTCTCTGGAATTTCCTTGTGGCACTGCCCTCCCAGGAAGGGTTGTTTGTTTTTAGCTAACATGACTTCCTGAATCTCCAGAGCCTCTTTTCTTTCTTCAATTTGGAGGAAATTTGCTACGCAACACTCAAGATTACTGTGAATTGCTAACAGGATAAATTGACAACAAAATTTAACCATCACATCCATCCACTCTAACATCTTTGCACTGTGCACTTAGTTTGAATAATTACTTCAAAACCCTACCTCCAAAGAGTCACTGCATTCACACTTAAATAAATAGGTATGTATCAAAAATCAATTCCTTGATTTTAATGTCCATACCACAGTTTATGCTATCTTGAGAAATTGATAAAAACTACATTCTAGTAGGGGTATCAACTAACAAAAAGATATTGAACAGTAGGTATGCATTAAGAACCATGACAAGTCAGGTGACTGCTTGGTTCATGACAATGCTGCTCCCCACTGCCAAACAAGTGTCTAACATATGTGCTGACAAGACTGTTGGCAGACACAATGCTACTAGAAAGATGCAGTGTGTGTGTGTTTCGCCTCTCAGACACATGCTGTGGAAATGAGAATTACTGAACGTTAAAAGCCAATTGTTGAGTGAAATGATCACTGAGAAGCCAGAGCTGTGGGAAGAACATCCATTCATTAAGGAAAACATTTCACAGACTGAGAAAGTATGTATGCAGTACAGAGAATTTATTATGACAGATAGTAAACTCTGTAATCAGGAACCATTTTATCCCTTTCAAATAAATTGAACCCCTGGTGTTGGATGAGGAATATGCAACAATTAAGCATTGCCCACTGTGCACAGCTCAAATGGGCCAGTTCTCACTTTATGCTGATTATGCTTTAACTGGGTCAAAACAGTAGGTTTAATAGCGATTCTTTACCTTTATATTAGCAACAACTATGAAAATAAGCATGTTCTTAAAAATGGAGGGATGATTTGTATTTAAACTCTATCAGAACTGGTTGTTGGACCTGTGACATCTCCTTCCTGTCCTCCTCATCTATCTACTTTTATTGTGTTTTTCCTTACTCTCCATGGTGTCCACAATTGGCTCTACTTGTTTAAGCAAACTATCCATGAACTTTCCCTCCTCTGGCCTTCACACATCCTACTCTTCTTGCCTCAAAACAGCTCCTTCCATAGTTTTTGTTAAGCTGGCGCTCATTGAGACCTGAACCTTCTTAGAAATTACTTTATGAATGTTTCCTTCAACTCTAAATCCAGGTAAATTCTTAATGTCCTAGTTTCTTTAGCTCTATTACCATCCTACTACTATTTTTTGAGTCTGTGACATAGTCTATTTTGTTTAGCTATTTAAAAAATCACAAAAGACTGAAAGTTTATAGTGAAGTTTTATTCAGCTGGAAACTGAGAGATCCAAGGTTGAGGGCCTCCCATTGGTGAGATCCTCCTTGCTGAGGGGGTGCAGAAGGGAGTTCTGTGCAGAGTTCTGAGGTGTCACAGGAGGACAAGTGCATGTGCTCAAGACAGCCAACCTGGGCTTTGAGCTTACTCACTTTCTGGATAGTCTATTAAACTTTTAATCCATTGATGAATTAATATTCATGAGCCCATACAATATTATCATCTCATAAACATTTCCTAGACCATAAGCTATTTCCTGGCCTGGGGTCATTTTTAGAAATATGGATGATTATAAAAGGAAATTATTATTCTGAGAAACATATGAGATTCCATATCGACTTTGGATATTTCTAGTTTGAAGGATATATTAATGCAATCTTTCCTGATAAAGCCCATTAATTCCATATCTTTAATAGTTTCTCTGAATTTTGTTTTTTAATTGTGGTATTTCTGAACATTGATGCTTTCACTTTTTGAGTTGTTCTAACTAAATACACTACATTTAAGGCATGAACTTCCTTCAGTTTGTTGTGCTGTGGGATTGAGCTTGTCTCAAGTTTTTTTCTTGAACCACACTGATAAGCGTTTAGATAGTAAATCTTCAAAATATGTTTAGTTCAAGGAAGTTTATCTTCTAAAGTGGTAACTGATTGGAAGTCTGTTGACATCTGGACCTTACTATTAAGACCTTACTATTGGGAAAGGCACTATCTAACTGAACAGTTTTATGAGTCTCCCAATATGATTTTTCTATGCAGTTTTTCAAAATGTGGGGCTTACAATAAAAAGCCTTTCTAGTAATGAAAATAACATCACAAACAAATACTTAACTGAGAACCAAAACCATGATTTTTTCATATATTTTTCATATTTTTTTCATTTTATTTTTATTTATTTTTTTATTTATATTGATTTTCTCATATATTTTTCATATATATTTTTCATTTTATTTATTTTTATTATCCATAATTAGATACATTGAATGAGCAAATAATGTGTTGGTATCCCCAGTTCCCCAATTTCCCTCTTCCCTGTCCCCAATCAGCTGGAAATCCTCCTCCGTGGGCAGTCTGGATCAGTCCATGGGGTAGCCTAGGAGTCAAACCAGTTCCTGCCCCCTTTGTATGTTGTTACTGAGGGGGGCAATGTCTCTGGATATTCTCCTCCACCATGGCTCTTACAATCTTGCCACCCCCCTCTTCCGCTCAGTTCCCTGAGTCATGGTGGGTGAGTATTAAGGCTGCTTTATTGTTGAGGTCTTTGAGGGTCTCTGTACTTCTGCTTTAGGTTGTGTCGAAAATCATTAGTGGCTATCTCGCTGGCTCATCCTGGGTTGACTGATTGGCTGTGGTTATGGGTCTCTTGCTTATCCGATCACTCTCTGAGGGGTTCCATGCAGATTCTCCAAGGTAGGTCTGGGGTGGCTCATCTCTTGCCAGGATGCTAGCTATCGGGCTGCGGCTCATTGGTAGGGTTGGAGGATCCATAGCTCTCAGAGCCTTCTGAAAAATACAAACAGAATCTCCATTGGAGAGTGAGATCAGTGTAGGTTAACTGAGATACACATTTCTGAATTGGCTGGATTCTATTGTGAGTAGCCTCTTTGTAAATCTCTTGTAAAGTGAATTTCTCTTTGGGGACCTAAGATTTTGGTTCCCAATGCATTTCACCCTGAAATCCCAGTTTCAGTCAAGGGCTCCCCATCACTGAATGGATTACTTGGCCACATTAAAAGCTGTTGATTGTCTCCCCCAGACCCAGGTTTCTCCATCCCTAAGTGGAATATTTGGCCGAATTTAAAAGCGGTTGATTATCTCCCACAGGCCCAGGTTTCTCCATTGTACTAGTGCTCTTTTCTTGGTTCGCTGTTCTCTCCCAGTAGGAGGTGTGGTCAGCCTATTCATGGCCACATACTGTGTTTCATGCCAGTGGTCTCTGTTTACTCCAGCTGTCCTTGATCAGCTTCCCCTGGCAGCCTGTGTAGTGCCTTCCAGCAATACACTAATTACCACCTGGGGGGTGGTTACCATTCTGGACCTTGAAGGGTCTCTCGATGCTGACCGATGGCATTCTGTGGTTTCTTCAGCAACAGGGTTTTGCCTCAGGCCTGGGGAGGACATAAGGGTTTTGACAAAATTCTGTATTGTTTTTGGAATCTCATGGTTCACATTGGTCAATGGCTCAGTGAGAAAAGGAGCCAGTGAAAGGGACCAGGAGTTGCCATTAAATTCTTCATTATATGACACTCAATAAATTATACAGAATAAATGGAAATAACTAAAATTTTTCAACAGATATCACATACAAAACTATAGTACTAATACCAAAATAAAAGTGAGTACTTAATGAGTATTCAGATATCTCGGGTTTTCCAAATTATTGTTGCAAAAGAATATTAGGGATAGAGCCTAAGCTGTGTCTTTTTATAAATACCTCAGATGATTTTACAGATAACAAACTTTTGAAGTTTTTAGTAGTAAAGTATAACAGAAAGTAATACATTTGAATTACATTTCCTTATAATACATAAGGAAACAGATTGCCTTTATAATCATGATTTCCATAGCCTGGTTACCAAGGTAATATAAAGAATAGAAATAGTTCCACGGATGTTTCTTACCTAAAATTACTACTTGGTAGGTATGTGTATCTTTAGAAGTACAATATAATGTGTTGCAATAAACTAAAAGTAAGCAAATATGGGGTCACTGTAAAGACCAGCAAGCTACAAAGTAGAGCCAACTAATACTAAGAGCTGAAGATCAAATTGGAATTTGCATTTTATTACATAAATATATATATCATATGGATTATTTAAAATACTATAGTTACAAAGAACAACTAAATACAATGAGACCTCAAAATTTACCATGCTTTGCCCCTTTTTGCTGTTGAGTCAACATTCAAAATCTTGGTAATATTGAAGCACATTTGTTGAACAATGAGAATTAGTTCAACTGTGTTCAATCTCCAAACTTGTGTGATCACAAAAACATAAAGAGAGGAGGAATAGAAAGTGAGAGGGGGAAGGAAAGGAGGAAGGAAAAGTAAGGGATGAAAGAAGAAAGGATGGAAGGTAAGAAGTTTATCTGCTATCAATGCATATGTCTCTTTATATAAAACTTTCCTGATCCTTAAATGCATATAGAAAATAAGTTTTTTTTTTGAAAAACTAGAACTCACATCTGGCAAGCTATTTTTGATTTACTGAGCTAGAAATAGCTTTGAGAATGCTTCCTTTTCCAGACTTGCATAATCAATCATTTGTTGCTTCCCTCTGTACATCAGCATTAGTTTTATATTACCAAGCTTTTCTCCCTCTTTCTAGCACTAAAGGAGGTCACAAAGCAATTCAGCTCAATTTTAAATTCAATAAAAATACAGGATATGAGAACACATACTGAGAAATGCATCCTTAAACGATTCTGTGGGTGTGTGAATATTAGAAGTCACCTTTCAGAAATCCACAGTTTACAGTGTGACCAAATGTGCTGCTTGTATGACATGCCACAGCTAGTCCTGCTTGTCTTTGAAGATCAGAGGCACTCTGCTTGTGAGCTGGCCAAAATTAGATGGATCTAGGATGGTTTACAGAGTGTACACCAAAGGACCATGAGAGTGTCCTATGCATGCACAATGACACCACCTCCCCAAGGGCAATGACAATTGAACATTGCCATGAAGTTACCAGGAAAAAAACAGAAAGGCAGGAAACCGATCTGGAGCTCAAATTCCCATAAAAGCTTTACCTGTTCTCAGAAATTGCATGAATATTCCTCTACTTATTAACCTGCCCCTTACCTTTATTCCTTTTATGCTACATTTATTACTTCATTAATAATTTGAGAAGCTGATTTCTGGAAATTTATTCCTTCCTTATTTATTTATTTATGTGTTAATTTACAATAATGCTATTTTGTATTTTATTTGTATTGAGAACTTTAGCATATGAACATATAAATGGTTCATATTCCCAGTGGGTTATTATCTTATGTCTTCTCCCCAACTCTTCTTCTTCACCTATGCTTTGCCCCAGGGAAAATCTCTCTCTGATCAGGTAGGCAGACCATTATATTAGGTGGGAGATTTTTAGTATATGTGCTGCTGAAGTGAGCACATGGGTGTAAGATTTGAAGAGGACAAAAGGGTCCATTTTGACCATAAAATGGGGGAAGGGATATCTTAGATTTTTTTTTTGTTTCTTACCTACATTATGTTTAGTACATGTTTCTATAGTGAAAACAACAGACAATAGTAATACATTGGTGTACAATATTATATCTAATCACATGTAAACATAATATAGTCGCTATAAAATGCATTGCTAGCTGGGCATAGTGGCACATGACTTTAATCCCAGCGCTAGGAGGCAGAGGTCAGAGGATCACTGTGAATTTGAGGTTACGCTGGGACTACATGATAAATTCCAGGTTGCACTAGCCTAGAGCAAGAACCTACCTCAATAAATCAATCAATCGAATGCTTTGCTATGTTATGTATATGTCTAGCTGGCAAGTAATAATTATCACTGATTTTCCATTCAAATTTAGCTCTACAAATTCTTTAGCTAATTTAAAATTCATATTCAAATAAAAACATTCTGTCATCTATCTGCACATGTAGATACACACACATATCTATCTATCTATCTATCTATCTATCTATCTATCTATCTATCTATCTATATATATATATATATATATATATATATATATATATATATCCTTTAACCAGAACAACCACCAGCAGTATTTTTAGTATGTAAATCTAATACATATCTTTCTTCTCCTTATTTCTCTATTCATTTCTCATTGATTTTCATAGAGAAGGTGAATATTTTTATATCTCTAAAGATAAGCATGGAAGGAGTTAGAAACCATTCTGTTAGAAAAGAAGAAAATGTTACCTGTCTAACCCTCAGTTACAGTAATCGTCAACCTCTGAATATGTAAAAACATGGACCCTTGGGGTCCTCTTGCAAAGTTTTTCTATTTTTACTTATAATTTCCAGCCTTATCAATATATGTTTATATATTTAGCTGAAATAGGTTATATAGATATTCATGGGGAAATAAACATATTGAAGGTAAAGTACATGCTGAACATCTATCAGTTCAATCTCCTTGAAGCAGAAGGTTGGCTTATCCCTTTTAATTTTTTAAATTTGTTTTTTCGATGTAAGGTCTCACTCTATCTCAAGCTGACCTGGAACTCACTATGTAGTCTCAGGGTGGCCTTGAATTCATGCCAAACCTCCTCAAAGGCTTGTTACAGCAGATCACCAGCTTCTTGGCTTTTTTAGATGTCAACACACCAGTTTTGTAGGAGGAAATTATCTTTGTTCCCTTAATCTAGTGATGAAATCTAGAACACATTTGACTTTGCATTGTCTTAGTAAGTTTCATCTTGCTGTATTGGATCTAATACAGAAATTAGGTTTTCTTGCTTGCACCAATATAATATGAGCATTTTGGGTGTGTCTAGACTCTTGTCTTATGAATTCAAAGAAATAAATCCAGAGAGATGAGGGAAAGATTTAGAGAGATTTTATTAGAATATAGATAGAACTTAAAGAAATAAGAGGGGAAAAATAAGATTGTTCATTGAACTGATGCCCTTAAAAGGTCAGGAGCAAAGTGAAACCCACCAGTGACCCAGATTGAGACCTTTTGTAGGTTTTGAATGGGGGCTGAGCTACTCAGACCCAGCACTTGGTTTCTGAGTCCTAATGTGGCTGAGCTCACCAGCCACATTGCCAGATTCAAATTTAATCCTTCCAGAATTTTAGTTCTAGGGAAAAGGAACTCCTTCCTAAGGAGTCAGGTTGAGTTCAAGTAGAAACACATCTAGGGACCTCCTTTAGGTAGCAAGAGATCAGGACATCCAGCAAAGTGAAGACAGTACAGGCAGACTAGGACATTCCTAACTTTTACTTCCAGGGGCCTTTACCCCAAAACTGGTGTAATATCTGTCTCAGGAAACACACTGGGTCACCAAGGGAATATCTTTATTTTACATGGCTTAGGTTTCTGCATTCCTTCTCTTGCCTTAGGGAGGTTGGAAACATGTGGTGTTGGCAGTGAGGAAACAGGTGGCTAATATTCATATTGAAAACTGATTGAGACAAATGCTGACAATAGCCAAGTAAGTGTATATCCGAGTATTAGAAAAGTGCCCATTTGAAATTGTGAGGAAGCATAGTCACCAAGTCTGGACAGCTCATGAGAAGGAGGGTATTGCGGTCAACTTCCTAGTTGCTGCGCAGAAAGAACCCAAGCAAAAGCGGCTTGTGGAGGAATGGGTTCATTAGGCTTATGGACTCGAGGGGAGACTCCATCCTGGCAGGGAAAACAATGGCATGAGCAGAGGGGTGGACATCACCTCCGCCACAGCACTGGAAACAGCGGCAGGAAGGTGTGCTAAACAATGGCAAGGGGAAGATGGTTTATAACCCCAAAAGCCTGTCCCCAACAACACAGCTCTAGCAAGATTGTAATTCCCAAACTGCCATCAGCTGAGTATCAATCATTGAGAACACATTCATTTGTTTGTGGGGAACACATGGATCAAACCATGACAGAGGGTTATGGGCAATACCTTCAAGACCGGCTAGGTAGTCAAGTTCCTGTCTAACATACTGTCACACAAAGTGGCATCACAGTGTGCACTAAGAGGGTGATTGAGCCAGTGACAGAAAATCACACCACTACAATTTTGTGGTAATTGACATCCGTCTATCACCACCGAGAGTGTTTCTTTTCTAGTAAATTATATGGGCAATCTTGTTATAGAAAACACTGATCATCATCTACACCATCCTATCCACAGGAATATAAACAGGAACCATAAATGGAAGATAAATTGTAATATATGTCTTTTTCTTACATAGCTAAACATTTATTCTTATTTATATTTATTTATGCATACATAATTTTGGTTGGACTTCTCCCCCATTCCCTTCTGCACTTGATCTTAGCCAAAAGGCTGAGAAGCGATCCCCATTCCCTTCTGATCATATGTACTTAAAATCTCTCATCCAATGTTCCAATGTTCATATTACATAAGAAATATGACCAGTTGTAGACAGTGCAGAGCCCTAAGGATGGGTAGAGAAGAAATGAGTTTATCTGGTCAATGATCACAAGAAGCAACTTTCCCAGTTTACACAGAACATATTAACTTATCTTTTGCTTCTCAAAAGAATTCACACCAACTGTGAACAGGCATGATGACAATTTAGGCCTGTAAAATTAAACCCTGAAACTTCTCTTGTTACCCAATCAAGAACACTCCCCCTTTTTCTTCCTGTATATCCCTCTACTCCTCCTGACCAGACAGAAAATCTTGGGAATTTTAACTTCTTTCTTCTTGGTGAATAGACTCAACAGAAAGTTATCTTTCACTTTTCTGTCAAAAACTAAATGTCATAGTATTGTTCCTTAGACCAGTGTGTTCCTCCTGCTCAGTATTATTTCATCATATAACAATGTGATGATCTAATAAATAATCTTTGCTTGAGATCTGCAAGCCATTCTAATAATAACCAAAGTGAAGGAGAGAAATATAGGTAAGCTAAAGTCACGGATAGTTGGTGTGATAGTTAAACTTATTTGTCAACTTGACCTATGTAATAATCCACAGTAATCTTGGGTTGGTCTCTGAGTTTGCCTGCAGAAAGGATTGACTAAATCCTTGTGGGATTTTGGAAAAGGGAGGAAGTCCCTTCTCCAGAGTGAGCCCCCCCCCCCAGTGGGTGAGCCTTCCAGAAGGGGACTAAATATAAGGAAGCTTGAGGGGAAGGGAATCTCCCTTCCTCCCCCGGCTGTTGGTGCTTTTTCCTGACTTGCACTAACATCCTGATCTCCTACCCTTCTCGGACATTGGAATCCAGTTTCCTAGGCCTCACATCAGAGCCATCAGACCTTATGAGCTGGATTGGGACTGCTGAGGTCTCCAGCCATGTGGACTGAAGAGCTACTGGTTCCTTCACCCGTGGGACTGCAGGCTGCTATTGTTGGATGTCATAAGCTACTCCAATAAATTCCCTTTTACTACAATCCATTTTATCAACTCTTATTTCCTCTAGAGAACCTTGACTAATACAGTTGGTTGAATGCATAGTTGATAACTTGGACTTGTGATTGGTCACTTGTGACAATGTGAGTAATTAATTCCGGGGTACTGGTTGGTGTCCTCATAAAATTGTAGAATTCTTTAGTGAAGTCACCAGCCCTAGCACACACACAGTGTCAGAAGTTTCACGAGAATAAGAAAAGTAATTTTTTTCTTATAAACATTTCATAAAGAACTGATCCTTGAAACACTGCATCTAGGGCCAACTTAATATCTATTTTCATATGTTGTGTTTTAAGTATTTGCATTATTTAAGACAGTCTAAAGAATGCTTTTATAATATTTTAGAAACATGGTTCTTTGGCCTTCATAATTCAGTGGGAAACCTACCCACAATGTAAGCTCTGAAGAGATTCCATTTAGATTAATTGCATTGAGTGATGGAATCACACATACAAATAATTAGAAACATAATACACTCTGAGTCAGCCACATGTGTCTGTCTCTGTTACTTCAGTTAAAAGTTAAGAAGCTTAAGAAATTGCTGTTTTATATGATAAAAATTTATTTCTTCTATGCATTAGCCAAAATTCATTTAAACCAATTTGCATCACTTATGTTACATAGTTTTCAATGTTGTGAATCAAACTCTGAATCTCATACATGATTGGCAAATATTCTACTATTGAGCTTTATTCCAAACCCTAACAAAGCATATCAAAGATCCAATAAGATAGGCTCTAATATTTATATCCCCAATAATAAATTTTTTATGTAATTTAGTGAAGCTGAGTCAAACACACTCATGGTAGAGAGAGCTTTCATCCCTTTAACAGATAGATTTACTGTTTCTTTTTGATTCAATTAAAATACTTTGGATAAAAAATAAAACAAAGTAAAATACTTTGGAGATACTTAAGAAGTAACCAAAGTTTCAAACCCACTTAGGACCTATTTTTCAGCAATATTGAGTAAATTTGCTTCATTACAATACTGGTAGGAGTGTGTCCAGATATAGGTCCACCAGCTTTCTTTTTGAAACTGTGAGTTCAAACTGAGTATGTCCAAGAAGTATCTATAACTAATGAACTTTATTCAGAATATGCACAGGTTCCTAGTACAAATTCCTGTTTTGTTTGGGGAATGCATTATTTGGACATTTGCCCACTGTTCTCCTCACCTACTAAAACTAGTAATATGTCTTTCTGCACTCCTCTCTTGATCATGCCTCTAGGCTTTGCTCAATTATGCTCAATTCTCTTAGCTTTTCTTATGCTCAACACCCATTATGCTCAATTCTCTTAGCTTTCAGCTAGGAGTATAAACGTAGTGGAGGAGATATGCACCCATCTTTTAAATACATAATAAATAAAAAGGCATTAATGATTGTCCAAATATGTGTTAAGGATTTTACATGCCAATGGAATGGAGGGAAGTTAATTAGAAATGCAAAGATCAGTTAATGTATCATATAGTTAGCAGATAATAGACAAGTTGAAGTAATAGTATACTTAATAAACTACAAAATATAATATGAATATAAACATTCTGATAGAAGAGAGATTCATTAATTTCTACAAGTAATTAAATGTTCTCCCAGTGGAGTATTGTTCTTTATTTTCTGCAGTTGTCTCCTGAGTTACAAAATTATATATGTTCTTCCTTCATGCTGTTTCATGCATCTGTCTTTATCTTTCATTTTACTAAGAAAAGATCCCTAACTTGCTTGGCTTACTTCTTCCCTTTTGAATGGATTTTTCTTCTTTCTTTGATCGCCATAAAGATGATATTTTCAGTATGCTTTGTCTGACTAATTTCTTCCATATTGAAAAACTTTGCCTTTAGGAAAGTATATAATAATGGTTAAGTATTATCTTGTCTCGTGAATTCCGAAGAAGCTCCACACTTCAGCTCTGTGAAACATTTAAACAGGTATATGTATGAAAAGGTCATTCTATCCAGTTCCTTTATTCATCATTAAATAATCTTGACTATTGAGAGTTTAGATTTCTCTTCACTGCAGAACCTCTTACAAAATCCCTGAATATATTCATCAAGCCACTTCCTCCCCATTCATTCTGTGAAAGAACTTTGTATTTGAGATAGAATATTGTATTCTATTTATAAAAAATTGATTTACAAGCATAGTATTACTTAAATAGAAACAAAATGTGCTTGCTGCTATTAGTTTAGGTTAAATTGTATAAATAATCATTGCA